>VZTY01007167.1:0-29506 GCA_013400935.1 Turnix velox
AGGGCAGTTGCTCCAGCCCTTGTATCTGCTTTCAGCTCCCTAAGCTCCTGCTTGTGCAGCCAGGGGTACAGGGATCAATAAAATGGCATGAAAACTGCCCTCTCTACAACACAAGAGGGTAAGAGCCCTACTCACTAGGTCAGAAATGGGTAAACTCAGCTGCCTTGCCTTCACCTTCCACTACTCCACATTTTTTTTTTTTTTGGAACAATACAGCTAGACTGATCCCTGTCTTTATTAAAAATGCATGTGATTCAAACATAATTGGTTATTCCTGGAAGTGACTGTGGGATTGCTTCATATTTTGCACAAGTCATTTTTTTGCTCCTCCTTGGCCACAGCCTCATAAACATGAGTAAATGATTAAGGCTACTTCTTTCTCATGGAAAAAAATTGCAGGCTGCGTAAAGCCATACTTAAACTCCTCCTCAGAAAAACATGCTAGGATTAAAAATTACACACTACCTACCTCTGAGGTGGGAAAGTTGTTATCTTTTAAATGTATGGGGGATAAAGCCTTACAGAAACAGGAAAAAATCTTAAAAACACCTATAAAAAGCTTTGTCACTGACAAACTGATTGTGGATGCCGCCAACTAGTCAGATATAAAATAGTAGGCTCTGTTTTGACAAAGAGTGTCATGAATCTTTACATCACAATATTTTTCTAGACAATCCTAAAACAATATGTTTAAATGAAAAGGAGCATTCTGCCCCATATTTCTTGACAGAAATTAAAAGTGGCAGCACGGTATGTCTGGCTGATTAACTTCAAAATCTGGATGATTAGCAACTTTATTTCATTCTCCTTGCAAGTAAGACAAATTATGACCTAAGACTACCAAGCAGCTGTGAGAAACTGCAAAATATGTGGCAGTGGGACAAATGATTAGTCTTCAGCTTGATCTCATAATTACATCATAATAGGTGACATGATTGGATAGGTTACAGTAATTAAAGTGATGAAAAGTGCACATTCATCCTCTGTATGACTCTCATTAGAGCTACACCTAACTGCTGCTGTTGAAGTGAATGAGGCTGCATATCCTCTTTAGCATCCAATTATCCCATAGGCATCCCTTGCCAGCCCTGATAAGGGCCCTGCTACTTTTCCCACCCGGAGGAGACCTTTCCTCTGCTGCTGAAAGGAAAAGAAAGCAGTTTTGAAGTCTGCTGCACTTTGGTTCTCTCTCACAGAGGTTACTGCACGAATTTATTGCCTCTCTTCTTCCATGTTCTTAAGGTCTAAGGATACTTATGGTCTTTACCCCCTGGGAATTTTTACTACATAATTGCATAATGTCAGTTTTATGGCTCCAACTCATCCCTATGGGTGTGGGCACCGACCTGTGCCAGTGCAAGTTAAACTGTTTCTTCTAACTGAAGCAGGTTCTTTCTGCCTGATTTTTGCCTCCTGTCTCCTTTCAAGTAAGGAAGAACTCCTTACTCACTCATTAAATCCTCTTAGTTACTTGCTCAGAGCTACTTCAAAAGTGGGAATGTTATTTTACTAATTTAACTCCTTCACTCCTTTGCATTTTCACACCTGCAGAGGGATGCTCACAGCAAGCAAGGATGAAGCTAAAGTGAGCCTCAATGAAACCAAGGCTGGCACTGGCAAGAACCCAATCCCACAGTCTGCCACAAATGGAGGCCAGCTGTGACCTCATCCCCCTGCTCCAGCAGGGGGATTGGACTAGATGATCACCCAAGGTCCCTTCCAATCCCTAATATTCTGTGACCCTTTTGTCAGCAGTAGACAGGTTAATATCCAAAAACCCAGAGGAGTCCTTGAGGTCAGTCTGTCTCCAGCTGGTTTAATGGGATGCAGAACTTAAACAGAGGGTGGTGATGTGCAGGCTGAAATGTCCTCAATGCTCAGTGGGTCTGGCCTTGGCCTTCCAATGATACAAACACAGCATGGTGTGCTATTACCATTAAATACTTGCATACAGAGAGCAATTCAGGCATGTCTCGGGGAGCTTACTAGATCTTCTGAGACATCCCCCAGCCTTGAAGCAGCACTGACTTTGTTGTAGACTAATCATTTTTAAGAAGGCAGGCTTCTCACATGCCGTATACAAAGGATGAATCTAGACACATCTCAAGCTTTTGCTTTATATGTTTCATTTTCTGATTTTTTTATACAACCACCACATACACATCTGGCAGAACATAGTACCTGAATACACAGAGATCAGCAAGCAGAGCATTTGTTTCTCAGCTTTACCCTGTAAATCCATTATATGCCTTGCTTTGCACCAATGAAAATGCAGAACCTGGCCCATATATAAAGACTGGTAAAAGACCTCTACAAATGGTGCTTCTGCCAAATGACCAGATTAACGTATGTCACAATGTCTGAAATTTGTCCTTCACTCTGTCATTTTTGACCTCAGGTCCTCTCCACTTCACTGTATTTCAGATTCTTCCCCTTTCTCCTTCACAGTCAGCAAAGAAAGTGCTTACACCTTCTGAAGAGCAGGAACTTTCCTGTTAAGCCACAGGAAAGCAAGGCTGCTTCAATGAGATGAAAGGTAAACCTCTTTGTATCAATTAGGAGTTTGGTTGTGGTTGCTTTCTGTTATTTTATTTTAGAACAAATGTGCTAAACAAGTTCCTTTTGAAAGAGAGTAAGTATGCAGTTTTAAGCTTGCAAGATAAGCTTAAGTAAACTTCAGCATGTTTTCCTTAGCCTGCCCTCAATTTACCAGTTTAACACCTCACCAGGCAGACAAGGGCTCATTAGATGCTTTATGATTGCTTAGAAGCAGCCCTTTCAGTGTGTGTTACACCTCAGAAGGGAAATCCATGAAGCTATAGGCTGCATCAGCCTATAAATGAAACCCTGCCACACTGACCAACCACCTTCTAAACTGTTTTGAGTTGATTTTGTCCTGAAGTCCTGTCTTGAGGTCAGACATCCGTGGAGTAAAAACATAACTTCTCATTTGCAGGTGGTTGCACAGCGAAGGTATTCACATAATGAATACTAGATGAGATACATTATCTAGTTCTAAGTGACTCAGTTAACACCATTTGCATTAAACACACAGAATGCTCCTAACTGGTATGCTTTGAACTCAGCTTTTTAGTCTTATGCTAAAAAGTAGTTACTTGCTTACATCCTTGGGTGAATCCTGTCTCTTCCAAATTAAGTCAGTGTCAGTGACAAAAATCAGCTGCATAAATCTGCCAGAAGTGGTCTGATGGGGAGTTCTCCTGTTGCAAAGCTCCCATTTTGTGACATCCTCACAAGTTATTAATCAGGCTCAGTGTATGCCTTCTTTCTGAATTAATCTTTTGCCTCAACTCAAAGCCCTTACTTTCCAAACTGTGCTCATTTAAAAGCTGTATTTAATTCTTCCCCTTTACAAAGGGAAATTTGGGGAAGTACACATGAACCAGTGTAGCAACATGACAGGGGTTATACAAGTCCTTGAATAACAGCTTTGAGAGCTATAGACTACTTCATTCATCTTAATGATTATTTAATCTTGGAAGATGACAGAAAGTTCCTTGCCTACAGCATATTGAAAACTGTCAGGGAGAGGGCATGATAAAGTAATGTGAACTTAATAGCAAAATAAATAATAGAGAAACTACTGCACTGATTGCATTATTCATTATCCTTCTTAAGTCAATAGGAAACTCATGCTTCCAACACCTTCTGGAAGAAGTTTGCACCTGAACCTTATAGACAATTGCACAGGGAAACATGCTCAGACTTGAAGCTATTTCAGAGTTTGATTTTCTTGCCCCTTCCCCTCCATAATCACCCTCATTTATATGGATTAATTCCTGACAATCTGAAGGAGGAACACAGTTTATTCACACGAATATACTCCTTCCTAAAAGTCTTCCAGTCAGATATATGAGGTGAGTGACCCACCACAGCCCTCTTCAGCCAGAAGGATGCTGTGATGAGGTCCATGGAGGATTAGTCTGACTGATAAACTGCTGCACTCACACACCCCCTGTCTCATGTTTTAGTCTGGGTTTCAAACCCTCCTTTGCAAAGAAAAGGGTAAGTCTCAACTATTAAAAACCTGTGTTAACTGCACAAGCCAAGAATGTGATGTACTGGGTACATGGTAAAAAATACGCCTGTTCACATATGGTGTCTGGGAAGTTAAAAAAACAGACATTTACACTTACAAAACAAGAGCTCAATTAGAATAAACGTTTACTAAACTTGACTTTTTTTCTTTTTTTTTTTTCTAAAATACTATAAAAACCAACAATTATCGGCAGCCTCTAGGATGTGCAAGTTAATGAGGTGCCTTAGTCTGGCACAGTAGCATTTCTGACCTGGTAGTAGTGTGAATGTACCTGCTCGCAGCCACCCACCCCTGAAAAGGTTGTGTAGGGTCAGACAGACTATTTTGAATTCTGTGGCATACTTTTAAAAGGCCACCTGCTGGGGTCCTGTTAAATGTGTGATCCTCCTGAGGCTGCTGCCACCGAAGCCCCTTCCTTACCCAGCACCTGCGTCTTCCCCTGTGCCACAGGTCTTCTCCAGAGCCTGGCAGCTGAGGCTGTCTTGCATGCACATCGAGCTGCTCTCAAAATCCTTTATAAAAACCCCCATAATTAATAAGCGTAGAACTTCAATTCACAAAAACTTGCACACCTTCACAGGCATTTTGCACCCCTGCGAGGGAAAACCACCTCAGGAGCAGATTAAAACGAAGGGAAGCCACGCTAACTTCCTTTCCTCCAGCTCTGCTGCGGGGATCTGGATGCTTCCATTCATCCCACGAGTGTCAGCCCCAATTCAGCCTCCCCGTTGCCTCCACCCGTTGTGGCTGTGGCAGCGGAAGCCATCCTTTTTGCTTAAAAATCCGTGTCTGTTTAGGTCTGTATGTACATGCATATAGATACACACGCCAATTTAGGGTGACAGCAAGCAATGACCAGGGGGCTGAGTGGGTTTGGGGTCACCTCCCAGGCTATAGAGCGGTGGGAATCTCGGGGAGTCCCCAGCCCCGGTGTAGCGCTCGCCCAACAGCAGCACCCGGGGAGGGGAGCAGAGGGACTGAGCTTGCCCCTCGCTCGGCGGCAGAAGAAGGAGGAGAAAGAGGAGGAGACACCCCTCACTACAGCCCAATGGAAAGCACGGCGCTTCCCTTTCTCCCGTTTCCTTTCTCCACCCCCAGCCCCGGGCTGGGGTAGGCGGGAGGAGGCAGCGCTGCAGCCCTGCTGCCGGCGGGGCCGGAGGCAGCCCCTCACGGCCCCTTCTCCGCCTCCGCTCAAACACCTGCGGGGGGGGAGGGAAGGAGGGATGCCGAGGGGCAACCGCCCCCCTCGGCGGCAGCGCACGTTGGTTTGGGAGCCGCCCCGGCGAGGAAAAGCAGGAGGAAGAGGAGAGGAAGAGAAAGGAACGGCAGGGAAGTGGGGAAGTTGTGCCTCGGCCGCCCCGCCGAGAGCCGAAGCCATGGGCCCCGCCGGGGGGGCGAGGGCCGCCCCCTCGCTGCTGCTCTCGCTGCTGCTCGGAGCCTCGGCCCCGCTCTGGCTGCGGGCGGAGAAGCTGGGTGAGTGCGGGGAGAGGGTCCGGCGTGCCTGGGTCCCCTCCTCGGAGGGGTCTGTCCCTCCACGGAGACCAGCGGTGAGGCTGCTGGAGGGTGAGAGGGGGGTGGTCCTCACCGTGTCCGCCTGTTTGCTGGGCGGGAGGGCAGCCCGAGCTGCTGCCGGGGGCTGTATATAGTCGTCCCGGGTAATCCTCGCCGGGTTTATCCCCGCGTCTGAGTAGCTGCGAGATTAAAGTGGTAACAGGCATTAGGGTAAACGTATACGCTACGGCTTTCTTAATCTTGCAGTAATTACTACTCTTGTTTCGTTATGTTTCCCGAGTCCCAATAAGTGGAGGGAGGAAAAAAAAAGTCTCCTGCAAGTTGCCGGTAGGAGGCGGGGGACGGCTCCGATGGTTCCCGCTGCCACCTGGGCGCCTCGGCAAGCCCCGGCGGGAGTCTCGGTAGCGGCGACCGGTGTTTGGCCACCGGTAGCCCTTCTTTTGCTCCGGTCAAGAGTGGGACTAAGGTCTGAGACCGGTAGCCCTTGCCTTATGGCTGGAGACAGGGGTTCTGCTCGCCTGCTGCCTCGCTGAGAAGGAGAAATGCCCTTATCCACGCCGGGACAAAGTTTTGTATTAATCTCAAGGAGATCTTGCCCAGCCCCCTCGAGATAAAATAGTTTTGTTTGTTAAAATGAGGGTCCAGGTACAATTTCCATCACTGGAAATCAAGTATTGTAAGTAGCATGTCAAAATGCACTCGAATAAATTAACAGTTCTTGCATCAGTGCTCTAAGTTTCTGCAAATTCCATAACCTAGTTCTGTGTGCATCATCATTGCATCCAGGCACAGAGAACTTTCTTCAGGTGATTTATCCCTGTTTCTCCTATGGCTTCCTATTACTAGAGGTTCCTGGCATGGTTCTCCACAGAAGGAAAAATTCATGTCTCCTTTCCACTTGTTGGCTTCATGCAGTAGCATTTTTCCCCTCAAAGCTTTGCTTTTCTGCCCTCAGTGTTTCCCCATCTTGACATTCCAACTGGATATGCTCTGAGAAATACTTCGGGGGGGATAAAATAATCCCTGAGTCTTCTTGAGAAATACTTCTGCAGGGGGGGATAAAATAATCCCAGAGTCTCCTCCTTTTATCAGTTTTGATTTATTTCCTCTTTCACTAATGTTTGTTTCTCATGTGATGACATTGAGGAGAAGGTGATTTTTGGAGAGAGAAACGGTTGAGTTTCTGCAGTTTATAGTGTATGTAGTGACACAAAGCTGTGTAAATCCTGTGTCTTGTCCCAAGACTATAAAAATAGCCCCAAACTGTAAAAGGAATCTGTGCTGTATTCAGGTTCTATCAAACCAACAGCATGGAAACACAATGGTAATATTTTACCTGGTTTCTTGGGACCAAATTAAAATTAACGTGACAGCCCATCCAGTGATTAGAAAGCAGAAGAGGTTTTTGATTCCTTTCTTTTTCTTTCTTCTCAAGGGGCAGTTATTCTGTTTGTTTACTGATATTACCCTATAAATTTGTGGCTAAGTGTTGTAAAGTCACAGCAGTGAAGGAAGGAGATAAGTGGATAGAACTTCCTGTTACACAAGCTCCTTGACTTGATTTAAAAGTTGTAATGGAGCACGAGAAGCGGCAGAGTGTATCAGGCTTGAGTTTCAGCTAATTCTGTATCTTGTCACCAGTAGTATCTTCCACCAGCTGGCTTAAGAAAGATGCACTGCTTTATGCACATTCATTTAAAAATATACATTTGTAAAAATAAAATGGTACGTTTTTTCTGGCTTCTCAAGAGCTGGATGTACAAGATGCCTTTTTTTTTTTTTTCTCCTCACAATCAATTCATCTTATCTTAAGGGATGCTACAGAATGAGAATGGAGCTGCTGATATGGCCTCTGTTCTCTTCCTTAAATTTTGAATTAAGGAAGAACCTCTTGGTTCACTTGGTTACTTCATAGGATGGCTCATGTCCGAGTGACTGTGCAGAGCCTTGGTGTCAGCTCTCTGCTCTTGAAAATGTGTTAAATGTGTGTGTGTTGTCCGAGGATGTTATGAAATGTGGAATTTTGTTGTTCACAGAATGATGGCAGGAAAGGCTGAGTGTTTAGGGAACTGATTTTAATTAAAATATTTATAAACTTGGGCCTCACCTGGGGACAAATAGCACATCTATGACTATGCATGAGTAATAAATAGCTTTGGGATTTGTCGTAAAACATGTTTCTTTTTGCTTTTTATTCTGCTCTTTGCTGGTTTCAACTTCTCTTGCTTTCTGTTGCCAGTTCCTTGCTGACAACTGCTTTGTTCCCTGCCTGCTGACCTCACACAGCTGTGCCTGACCTGCTATCTCTTCTCAAAATCTCCTTCCAGTGGTTCAAGCCCAAGGCAGAGGGGAGGCAAACCTGAACATATTACCTTTCACCATTCCCTGTTTTTTTTTCTTCTGGTCTTATTGAGCAAGACCTTGAACGTTGTGAATGTGGGCAGCAGGCATCTATATCAGAGTTGAACCCAAGCCTGAAAGTTTTGAGTCATCTTCTTGTATGTTTATGGCCAGTAGGAATTAAAACTCAGGGTAGGTTGGTTTTAAGAAGGGATATAAAGAAGAGGATTTTTTAATCCATTAAGATCAAGATTTAAGTCATTGCTCTTGCTGTAACTAATTTATTTCTCTTCAAATTAAGCCCACCAGGGCAACTAGTTCACGTGGGATTTACAGATCAGCATCTGAACCTGAACTCTGCTTGTTGGTCATGTCACCGAGTTCCCTGTTGGAAGAGCTGATGGGCAGTAGACTTGTAAACAAGTAACTTGTAAGCAAGGCTGTTATTTAATGTGACAACAGCATATGTAGTAATTATGAGAGATTATGCCTGTTCTCAGGGGCTTGGACAAAACCCATAAGGAAGAATATTGGTGTGATCTTGCTAATCCACTTTGCCGTGCCCATTTCCAGCAGTTTAAAATGCAGATAGAAATGGAATTTCATTGCACCCACCCCCTCCCAGTTTCTTAATGCAAGAGGTTGGTAAATTTTTCAGTTTGTTTGCATTCTGTCCTTATGTCTGCTTCTTTCCTTGGCTCCCTCTGTCTTTCTTGCCTTGTGAGTGCTGGCTGGAATTGCTGAAAAGGAAGGCACCAGTTTCCCGGCTGCCTGTACCCACCACATGAAAACTGCAATGTTTTCAGTCACACAGACCTGGCTATAAATAGCTCTAAGCCCTTTATATGTACTTCTCTTCAGGTTATCAGGGGATGTATTTCAAATAAAATCAGAGACAGGGATGCCACTGGGAATCCTGCCGACAAAGGAGAGAGGGAGAGATGCCTTGGGAAAGTTGTTACCTGCACATGCATGTAACATGCATAGCTGTTGAGTCACTTTTCATGCAAATTACTTGTTGATTTGCATATGCAAAACCACATTCATTTATATTTATCAAAACTGTGCCACGTTTTGTCCTCTTAATCTCCATGTGTACCGCAGTAAAAAATTGGTTTGAAAAATTACAGCTTGGAGGATGCTTATGCTACTGTGTGGAGATGCCTAAGGTACTTTCTTAAAGCCATTTCACATGCCAGAAGTGGTGTAGTGTAGTTTTGAAAGTCCATCTCAGCTAATACACCATCCTGATCCTGAGTGGTGATGGGTGCAGAAGTCTTCTGCATAGATGTGGCTGTAGTTTTGGGCTGGCTGTATCGTATCAGATGCTCTCCCCATGGCATGTACTCATCAACACATGGGTTTGCACCATCTGCTAAGAATAAAACAAGCCAGACAAAATCAAAATAAATTCCTTCTGACTGGATTTAGTGGAATGGCTTTGGAGCCCAGCTATCTGCAATTAAAAAAAAAAAATGTTAATAGCAATGCATAAGAATGAGCACACGGCTTCCCCAAAAGGTTTAATTAGGTTTACAACTGGGAGTAGAAGACTTCAAACTGGGACAATCTACTAGTGATGCTTAAATAAAAGAGGAGAGTAGTTTGAGAGTGTACAGACATCTTAATTTTTGCTTTCAGAATGAATTATGAACTATCTAATTAAACAGATTTTTGTCTGTGAGAGTTGTATGAATGCTAAAGACACATTTTTGAGGTTGGCTGGATGCTTAGACATGGGGAGACTGACAGTAGTTATGGTTAGTGTTGTTGACCCTCTATAATTAGGCCTTGGAGCAGGGAGTGTTGTGAGGAGAAAGCACTTTGGTCTTTCATTTCCTCTCTCTGTGTTTCTTCTTTTGACAGAGCCAGGACCTGCCTCTTGGGAGTTTCCTTCTAAGACTTGAAGTCTTAGTTTCGTAGTGGTGGGACATTCTCATCCTCCCTGAGCAGGATTTGTAGTCCCAGTGCATTCTTACTTATTATTTCCATTTCCCTGGTGAAACAGTATTACTGTCTGGTGGCTGCTTGTGCTCTGCACTGTTCCTCCACATCAGCAGAGGAAAGAACAAGTGGTCCCAGGCTGTGCTCTCTTTGTCCCTCTTGGAGCAGGTCCACAGAATGACCACAAAGGTGATTGAGGGCTGAAGCACCTCTCCTATGAAAACAGACTGAGTTGGGGTTGTTCAGCCTGGAGAAGACTCCAGGGTGACCTTATAGTGGCATTCCAGTAATTAAAGGAGTGTGAAAGATGGAGAGAAAATTTCCAGCAGGGCATGTTGCAATAAAACAAAAGGTAATGGCTTTAAACTAAAGGGGGATAGTTTAAAACTAGATATGAGGTAGATATTTTTTTACAAGGTTAGTCAAACACTAAAATGTTGTTCAGAGAGGTGGTGGATGCCTCATCTCTGGAAGCAATCAAGACTGGGCTGGGTGGAGCTCAGAGCAACATGATCAAGTTGAAGGTGCTTATTACAGCAGGGGAGGTTGGATTAGATGACCTTTCAAGGTCCATTCCAACCCAAGCTATTCTACAGTCTCCAAAGAGCTCCACTGGAGGTATTTTCAAGCCCCATGAAGAGGGACAGCAGAATAAAGAAGGAAAGCAGAGCAGGACAAAGCTAGAAACCAGACCCGAGGCTGCCTGCAAGATTAGGATCTTTGTTTTGTTATTTATTATGACACATTTAAGCCCAGTCTGCTACAATAATGTTTATCAGGCATTTAGTAAAGCTCCAAAATGTTTCTTCCCTCAGCTGCTGAAACCTTGTTTCCATCTCAGTTTTGATCTGTGATGTTCCCAGTTTCTGGCACTTCCACCACAAATTGTTCAACAATATTGGATTTCAGTCTAACGCTTTGACATTAAAGTTGAAGTCATGTTGATGTCATCTTCCAGATGTTCGAGTCTACAGAATAAAAATGGTGTTTATTTGTTTTATTTCAAATCTCAAAAGCACATGGGGAATTCTGGATGCGGTCCCTCATGCTATACAAAGGCCTGTGTGTCTATCCAAAACCAAACAAAACTTTTCTTCATCATGTGGTAGGAGGGACCTCCAACCACTGGAAACATAGGTGGGTTTCTTCACCCATCCGAACAGAATGGCTTTGTTAAGTGCCTGAGTTTTGTTGTTGCAGCTGTAACTGCACAGAAGGGAGATGTGAGGCTTCTTGCCTTGAGACTACTTGTCTTTTGCTCTGGTGCCACACCAGTTCTGTGTTGGTGGGTTGCCTTGATTTAAAAGTCAGCTGTTCTTCATTTGTAAAATGAGCTTGTAACAAGATCAATTTTTTATCCTTCAGATATGGAAAAATATATTTTAACCTGTAAAATAACATCTGGGATCCTGTGAGTTTTCCCCCTCCATGGCCAGGCTTTGTCAGCAAGGTCCAATGCTGGGGCTGTTGCTCTTCCCATCAGCTTGCTCTGAAAGCCTAGGGTTTGTATTATCCTACATTTCTTCTGACATCATGGTATAGGGGAATTGAAGTTGAAATGCCTGGAAGCATCAGAGCTGAAGGCTTTAAAACAGAATTTCAATAGGTAATGTGAAGTTTTGTGCCATGTACACTCAGTACTTGAGTGGTTGTAAGTGTTAATGTTTTCAAACCCAAGAAGGGAGTCAGTGCTTGCTGATCTATTAGTATTTTGTTACAGATAGAAGAGTCATAGTTAAACTTGTCCTTAAAATAGATATCAGGACATACTGATTTTTAGCAACTATAAATGCTTGCATTTGGAAAATTAGTTTACTATAATTTTTTTTTGATGAATTTAAGGCCCTGTCTTTAGGTGGAAAGTAAAATAATATTGTATCAAATCAAATTGAGTTACAATCAGATTCAGTTACACTGAAGCATTCACTCTTGAGATGAGTGGAAAACTCTTCAGATCTTTCTGCTGTGCTACATTTCAAAACTTGAGTTTTTGTTTCATGCTCTTGCTAATCAAAAAATACAGTCAAATAAAATGAAATTGTGGAGTTTCACTCTAAGTGGTGTACACAGTGATAAAAATTTTATCTTCTGTGCTATTTTTCACATCCATTTGCAAATACCTTTTACCCAGCTTCATATTTATGTGTCACAGAAGACACAGAAATGGTTCTGTGGATCAAATACAGCACCACAACAGTGTAGTATTTAAGTAACCATGTAGCTGGTTTCCTTTCTATTTTTCTTTTATTTCAAATATCTTTCACAGCAACTAGATGTAACAACAATGAAATTGAGAGATCACAAAATTGTCTGGTTTACAGAGCCTCTGAGTACACTGTTCTGGTTAATACTTTGAGGCTGATTGCAGGAAGATACTGAAAAAAGGTATTTCTTACTCTTCAGTGGTGAGAAGTCTGATGTAGCTCTTTGATCACATCTTCATCCTAGTTCAGTTACTTTGTGCTTCTCTTTCTACTGGGATTATAAGGAGTCACTTGTTGATTTACAATAACCATATAGTTAGTTTCCTAGAGGTGAGGTTGACTGAGTCAAAAGGCAAAACAGAAAACATAAGTAATGGCAATTATTGTTCCCACCACAAAACAATTAAATTTCTCTTGAGGGATTTATTCATTTATACCTTGGGAATAACAGGGGATTGCACAGTTTGCTTTGAGAGAAGTGGCATGCTTTCTGTTGTCCTTTTTTACTTACAATTCACATAAACCATCTAGGCATAGAGGCAAAAGTAAATGTGTGATTTTTTTCAAGGAGAACAGGCTGGGCTTGTTTTCAAGAAAAAAAGATTTTATCCTTAATCATTGATTACAGTTGATCTTGCCTGACTAGTATCACACTTACAAGGGAACTATGTATTAAAAAGAGGGAGGTGATGGTTTCATTCTATCATGTTCAGCCTTTTCCTCTTGCTCAGATTGAAGTTGTTTTGAAACCTTGCCTTCCCACCTGCTACTGTAACTGGAGCAGCTCTGCCTCAGCCTCCCCTTACCCTGGTGTCTCCAAATTTCCTGTCCCTGTGGGTTTGTCAGTCCTTAGAGCTGCTGTGAATGTGCCTATTCCTGTGCAACCCAATATTCGAGTCTGGCCCTGAGCTTGCAGCATATGTTTCCCACGCAGTCCAAATTCGGTGCTATATACTGTAAGCTAATCTCCAGTAAAGCACAGCAAAGAGAAAAACCTGAGAAAAAAAGAGAAAAAAAACCCAGATGGAGAAAGTAGAGCAAACAATTTGCATATATACGATATGTCTCTCGGTTAAGATTAGCATTTCCTACTTTTCCTGAAAAACCCTTAATAGAAATCAAACTGTGTTTGCCCCAGATCAGCAGAATCAGAGGATATGCCCAAATGGAATGATGTCCCCCAGCCCAGGAAAAACTCAACATGGGATAGGTGGGGACTCCATCTCCTGCCTTGACCTTACTCACATCCCTGCTATGTGTCTGGGGTGCTGTAGGACAGGGAAGAAGCCCCTGTCTGGGGTATATTTGCTCCTCCATGTCCCTTAAAGCACTGAAGCTTCACCAAGGTCTTATGTTGCTCTATGTGGTGGGCTGGTAGAGAGGCATGATCATCTTCCTATTTATTTATAGTCCTTCAAGATGTTACAGCAAAATTCTCATGATTTCTCAGCACCTCTGCACTTGAGGTATGTAATGTTGATGTGTATAGAATCACAGAATCATAGAACACTTCAGGTTGGACGGGACCTTAAAGATCATCTAGTTCCATAGGCAGGGACACCTCCCACTAGATCAGGTTGCTCAGTGCCTCATCCAGCCTGGTCTTGAACACCTCCAGAGAGGGGGCATCCACAACCTCTCTGGGCAAGCTGTTCCAGTGTTTCACTACCCTCACCATAAAGAACTTCTTTCTTGTATCTAGCCTGAAGTATTGTGCTGGTTATGGATAGTTAATCAACCTAATTCATCAATCAGTCCCTTTCCAGGGCAATGTTGTTGATTTTAAAGCTTACATGCCATATCTTCCTTCTTTCTTTGTGTCATCGTATTCAAGAGATGGGCAGATACAGAGCTTAGAGATGTGGTTTAAGGATGGTTCTTGTCAGAGTTGGGTTGAGGATCTGAAAACTCCTTTCCAACCAAGACAAAAGTAGGCAGGTATTTGTTAGAAATCAGAAACTCAACTTTCCTTTTGCAAAAAGGAGACCCTATGCTTCAGATGATTCAGAAATTTCCTTAAATGTGTTGCTCTCTTCTTTCTGTTTCCAAAAGCAGTCAGGCTGGTGAAATGTTTAATGTTTATAAATACGTAAAGGGAGAGTGTCAGGAGGATGGAGCCAGGCTCTTCTCGGTGACCTTCAACTATAGGACAAGGAGAAATGGGCACAAGCTGGAACACAGAAGGTTCCAGAGAAATGTAAGAAAAAATTTTTTCACAGTCAGGGTAACAGAACACTGGAACAGGCTGCCCAGGGAGATTGTGGCGTCTCCTTCTCTGGAAACATTCAAAACCCATCTGGACAAGTTCCTGTGTGACCTGGTCTAGGTGTTCCTGCTCTGGCAGGGGGATTGGACTAGATGATCTCTTGAGGTTCCTTCCAATCCCTGATATTCTGTGATTCTCTGAAACATGAAGGTGAATAATACAAGAAGTCCATAAATGAAAAGCATTGACAGATGTAAAATTGAATGCAGATATGCAGGGAAAAAATAAATAAAAAATTGCAAGTCTCTTTTGTTGCAGCAGTTGAAAAGGCACTGAAGTTTTCTCACACCCACAGGCTGTATTTAGAGTGCTGAAAAGCAAATTCCAGTGCTGAATGGAACTTGCTTCTCTAGAGGAACTGCATTTGAGTACATCTCCTGGGTCCTGGAAGCAGTGACTAAAACATACTTATTTTTGACATGTGCTCTGATACTGTCTGTCTTTCACACATTGTGGTAAAACCAGATAGCAATCCTGAAAGGCAAAGGCCAACCTAGTTTGCTACTATTCATGCATTGAATAGAAGCAAAGCAAAAACATGATGCTGTTTACATTTCCTGTGTAAACCTTGTCCCTTGTTCTTTACAGAATGCAGCAATTTCTTAACCCTGTATCTTCACAAATAGCTTGTAGGAAAGGGACTACAGGGCTGTTGTTGCCTTTCTCTCCTTTTTACATTGTGATTTCTACAGTGATTTGAACTGTCTTGTCACTGAGGTCACTGCCACTTGTCACTGATGTGTAAATGCAGCTACATAGTGTTAGGCTTCATTTGTCCTGACACAAGATGAGATGGTTGCTCTCCAGAAAATTACTTGATTAAGCAGGAAAATTAATCAAATCTTTATGGATCCAGTGAGACTGGATGAGTGTCTTTGTGTGAGTTTATGGCTTGCATCTCTTTTAGTTTTGGAAAGACTTGCTGTACTACTAGTTAAGATTGCATACATGAATGCTGAGTGCAAATTTGTCTCTTCAGAGGAACATGGCTTCCTGTTAGTGGAAGAAGTTGCTCTTGAGGAGATTTCTGTTTTCTTTTGATATTTTAACAGCTTGCTATATAAAATCTCAAGCCTCCCTAGGGTTTTTCTTCTTTGCAAACTTCTCCAGATATGTTTCTGAGCTAGTCAAGGCTGCTCAGGTTGCTCACAGCCATCCAGCAAAGCCATTGCCTTCCAGGTCTACACAGCTGTAAAGATTTTAGTGGCTACTGGCATATGGCAGTGCCTGCAATTATTGAAAAACTTTAAACTTTGAAGAATGGGACTATGATTATAAGCTATTGTGCCAGATAAGGCACTTATAATGGTTGAAAAGGTCTTTTTTTTTATCTGTGTTTGATGGTGGTGATCCAACTGGTTACAAAAAGAACTTAGATGTTTGAGGCAGGGCATCTCCTGAGGCTGGCAGCAGAGGACACCCAGAGGAAAGTCAGCCCCCAGCTGCAGCCCAGATGACTGAGGGGGTGATCACAGCTGGGCACGTGGTGGGAGCTTGTGGTGGGAGATTTATGGAACTGCTGCAGAACCAGTTGGAGATCATTTGCTGTTTTCTCATTCCTACTTAAGGAGGGACATTACAGTAAATAATGTCTGTGAAGAGGAGGGAAAAACAAGCTGTGGTTTGTTTGACCTCCTTCTCCTCTTGCATCCCTTTGAAGTTGGTAAGTAAATAATTTGGGCAATAGAATCAACACTCCACAATGTTCCTTTGTTTCTTCTACTGCTCTACCTTCCCTTCCTGCTCTTGGCCCTCCTCCAGCCACTGCTTGGTTAGTTTGGGCAACAAAATTCCTGTCCTAAGGAGCTGCTGCAGCACAGAGGTTAAAATGTTTCCTGGGAACCTAATGGAATTGAGGAAATTAAAATACAAATCGAAGAAATAACTTACCCTACTGCAAAAGGAAAAATAAATAGTATGCTGCAAAGCAGGGGACCTCTTGCCTTGAGAAGATATTAATACTAATTTAAAGACCATGAAAAATTGCAGATGGTTACAGATTTGCCTTGATTTACAGATGGTTATAGGCTTGCCTGGATTTTCAGTGGTTTCTTCCATTACTGAGACATGGTTTCTGTGATCTCCACAAAATATTGTGAGGAATGTTAAGGTGGATTTCTGAAAATTCTGCTGTGAGTTTATACATATGTGTATTTCTTTACATATATATATATACATGTATGTTTCTTTACATGCAGGTCTCAGCCAGCTGCTTAGTTGGTGTAAATGGTATCTGCCCTGAAACTGTGAAGTCCCCGAACACATGGATATTAACAGGAAATGCAAAATGGTCTGAAATCTACATTGTTCTCTGGAGAAATGCCTGGTTTAAGTCCCAGTTGCATAGTTCTCCCTTTCTTTAGAAAGGTGAAGGGAAGAGATGATGCTCTTGATCCAGGATTATCATCAGAGAGTTTAGAGATGAAGTCCTGAACTCTAAATTTTACTCCATCACCTCAGAATTTGTGCAGCATGCATGATTTTTTTAGTGATGAGTAGCTGTATGAAAACCTAAAGTTTTGTCAGACCATGCCAGTGATTTTGTTTGGCATTTGGCAAAAAAGTTTGATTTCACTTAGTCATTTCTCCTGTTCTGTCTGATCAGACAGGGCACAGGTTTGCCTGGAAAGAGTTGATTTATTTTTTTAGATGCTTGTCTGTTCTTATAGATAACTCAAATCTTCTTTCAAACATGGGTGCAGAACTCATTCTTGACTGGTTATTACTGCAGCTTTTTAGTAGCTGGAGTTACTGTTTCAGAAAAAGAAATGTGGAAGACAAGACGAGCTCATTTCTCCTGATGGAGCTTACAAAGCTTTACCCTTGTGACATGTTCTTCGCCTTGGCTGTTCCTGTTTGTTCTCAGAAAACAGACTTTAGGTGTACAAACTCAGCTTTCTGCTCTCTCATCTCAAGGGAAGGAGGAGTGTGGAGGGTTGGAAGGGGTCTGGCAGCTCCCCACCAGCTCTGCAGTGGGTGGCTCACTAGGTCTCTCGCACCACCATGAAGGTAGTCGTCCTAAAGGGTGTCAGACTGGGACAGATGAGGGTGAGAGTGAAATAGAATCATAGAATATTTTGGGTTGGAAGGGACCTTAAAGATCATCTAGTTCCAACCCCCTTGCCATGGGCAGGGACACCTCTCACTAGACCAGGCTGCCCAGTGCCTCACCCAGCCTGTCCTTAAACACTTCCCAGGAGACATGAGAAAAGTTATTAACATGACTGTTAATAACCCAAAACACAACAAGAACTTTTAAAGACTTTTACTCAACATGCTTCCCTTGGTACATTCCACTTAAGGAACTTCTCTGGGAGGAAAACAAGACTGACATTTTTGAGAAAGTTCTAATTTGGTGCTGTACAACCTGCACATTTTACACTCTTTGTCCACTTTCATTTCAGTCTCAAGTTTGAGGAAGGCCCTCCTGGGCAGTCAGTAGCAGACTGTGGATTCAATCCTGGGCTCTGTCTTAGAACAAAAAAAAAAGATACTATTTGACACACATGGTAGGTTTCCTTAAATTCCCTTTGGAAAGGGGCATCTGGTGAGGCCAGGCTGACAGTCACAGAGCTCCTCTCAGGGATGGTGGATGGAGTGGAAGGTTACTCTGGGGATCTTTGTCCCAGTGGGAAGAGGTCAGCAGGCAAGGAGTATGAGGTAGTCAGAGTCTATAGTTAGAAAAGCCAAGAAGGAAGTGGTGGTGCCTGATGAGACTTGGGCAGGAGGTAGAAGAAGGCAGGGAGCTGCTGTCTGTGTGAACACACCTAGGTATAACACACATTTAGCACTGGAGCAAAGCCAAGTCAGTTATTAATTTCTTAGGGTGAATCAGAAGGATGAGAAAGGCAGCTGTTTGCTGCAGGGATATTGTAGCCATGCTTTTGAAAGCATACTTTGATATTGTGCTCTGTAACTGTTATGTAGTTGATGGGATAAACATCTTCAGTAAAAGGTGCAGCACATGGAAATTTTTTACAGCTGTTACTTGAAGAGCTGCAGCCTCTTCACTAACTCAGAAGTGCTTGGATGAAGGTTCTCTGTCTACACATCCAGTTGTGTGTGTAAGCAAGGAGGAGCACAGGAGTAAGGGGCTTTGTCGAATCTTGTACACTGAGCTTGGAAAAAAGTGGTAGGAGACAGACAAGCCACCCAGGTGACTTTAAGTTGGAGAAGGGTACATCACAACACCTGTATAATGTTCTCTAACTCTGTTATTTCTGTGATCACCACCATTTTGCTAAAGCTACAGTATCTGCCTGTGTCTAAGGCAGCCCATGATGTGGGGCTGGAAGATGTTCTTGGGCATTATTTCATGTCCTTCCTGGGCAGGTTAAATCCCAGAGGAGACCCTCTTGCCCCTAAACCATCAAGCTGTGGTCAAACTCTGACCAGAGACAGCTGCCTGGAGATACTCCTTTGCTTTATTCTCCACTCATCTGTTTTAATTCATATTCAGTACCTCAGGGGGTCTACAGAAAGGCTGGGGTAGGACTTTTAATGGGGTCCAGGATGGCAGGACTGGAAGAAGTGGATGCAAATTGGAAGAATGGGGGTTTAGGCTGGATCTAAGAAAGAAGCTCTTTCCTGTGAGGGTGGTGAGCACTGGAACAGGTTGTCCAGAGAGGCTGTGGATGCCCCCTCCCTGGAGGTGTTTAAGGCCAGGCTGGACAAGGCACTGAGCAACCTGATCTAGTGGGAGATGTCCCTGCCCATGGCAGGGTATTTGGAACTAGATGATCTTTAAGATCCCTTCCAACCCAAACCATTCTGATTCTATGTGGTCTGAGGGTGGGAAGTGGTGCTACCTGCCAGCCACCTCCAACTTCCTCTCTGTGGGGACATGCACAGGTGTCTTCTGGCAGGGTCCCAGGTCTGGTTTTACATGAACCTGGTGCTCTCAGCAGACACCGTGTGAAGAGAGGGCAGGGTGCAAGCTGTGAACCCGCTGCAGCAGAAGGTGCAGGTTGTGGTTCTCACTTCTTGGGGAGTTATTTCCATCATCTGCCATAGGAGACTATTTTTGTCTGTGGTAAACAAGCTTCATTCCTGCACTGTGTGATCTTTGCTACAACCTGTGTGTCAGCCAACAGGTGGGTGCCCACAATCCGGAGACCACGTTTCTTGATCTTGGTTCAAATGCCTGTGGGAACTCGGTTTACAAAGTGTGTTTGATGTGCTTTTATTAACTCCTGCTGTTGGGGAGAGATTTTATTAAATCCATGCGTGTTTAGAGTTTCTGGCTGATGAATACCTTGTTCTCATATGTTTTGCTTTGCCCTCATCCAGCAAGAAGCAATGAAACGTGGATGTCTGAGGCAAGGCTGCCAGCTTCTTGACAAATCTGATGATAGAAAGTAGTCCTTGGAAGTGACAGGACAAGGGGAGATGGGTGCAAGATGGAATATAGGAGGTTATACAGAAAAATAAGAGAGAACTTCTTCACAGTGAGGGTGACAGAACACTGGAACAGGCTGCCCAGAGAGGTTGTGGGGTCTCCTTCTCTGGATTCTTTCAGAACCTTCCTGGACATGTTCTTCTGTGACCTTGTGTATGTGTTCCTGCTCCAGCAGAGGAGGATTGGACTAGATGATTTCTTGAGGTCCCTTCCAATCCCTAACATTCTGTGAAAGTTTAGTGTTGGCAAGAAATCCCATGTCTAACCATCCACTTGAATATATGTGCCTATAGATAAGGGTACAATGTCAGGTATTTAACCCATACTTTTCATAAGGACAAGCAGCTGTGTTTTAAACTCAGTGTATTTGGGGTTTGACCGAATCACAAAATTCCACAGAGAAAATAATTATAAGAACAAAGGGTAATATCATTCACATTTTTAATTTGAAAACATGGACAAGGATGCATTTTGTGTTCCTTAGAATTTTACTCCATTTCTGAGCCTTTGGCATATGGTAGGGTTATATTCATCTGGGATTTGCTGTATTTTGTCATTAAATGTCTCTTTGAATGAATTATTTGATTTATTCTCCCTTATTCTTATAGAATCATAGCATAGTTTGGGTTGGAAGGGACCTTAAAGATCATCTAGTTCCAGCTTCTTTGCCACAGGCAGGCACACTTCCCACTAGATCATCAGTTTTATTTTACCTTCTTTTTGTAACTTCACATTCCTTCCCTAGTTTTAATTTTCCAGCAAATTTCAGTGTAAGATTTTTCTTTGCTCTGAAAATCTAGCTGAGAAACTAAAAATTTAGGGCTGCTCTGTAAGAAGCAAAAGTTTTACTAGGACTCGTTTTGACTTTTTGGACATTGCTTTAGTTCTTGTGGTGAACAAGCTTTTGTCGTGACCTTTTCCTTTGTGGCAGGCTGGCTGGCAGAACAGAGGCAGCAAGGGACAGACATTACAGGTACAGGATGATGCTGTGCTCACCTCTCAATAGTCAGAATGTTTGAATCCTGTGCTCTACCAGTGAAAAGTCAGAAAATAGCATTTATGGTCTCTTAGCTCAGGTTCTAATACATTTGAGCACTGACTTAAAGGCAGACTTTAAAAAAAAAAAGGAGTTTCCTTGGGAACAAGACCTCAGATAACCTCAACAGAGGAGAATGACAGGCTGAGGTCTCTAGTGCACAGTTTTGTCTGTACACTTTCTGCAGAGATATAGAGCTTTGTGACCCAAACCATTGTCATGGTCTTAACCGTGTTAGAGATGCCTTTTCAGCTATTTGAGAAGAGTTTTGTACAACAAAGGATCCTTGGAGTTGGACCAAGGTGAAACAGGCCAGAACAGAGCCCAGTGAGATGAAGGCTTGTGAACATTTGACTTTTCATTTTAAGGTGTTCATCTCATGACATTTTGTCATGGCTGTATAACTTTTTACTTTGTTTTCCCTTTTCTTTCCCCAGCAGGCTAAGTTGCAAGCCAAGCACCAGATTGGTAGTAGCTACTTTATTTTCATTAGCACAGATAAAGTAAATGCTTGCAGTTAAAAATATGCAGTTTAAATTAAAGGCCACTGGCAGCTCTTTTTTAGTACACAGCACTTTTTTACTACACAGCTGGCGAGGCTGTTCTGTGTCCTGCTGGAAGTGATCTGATTTTATAATGCCTGGACCCCTCTCATGATAGCTCATGTACCTACTGTATTTCTTCATGAATTTTCATTCCTGCTGCAGAAAGTTCTCATTAAAAAAATTATTCACTCAAAACCGGTTTGCCCTTTTTTTTCTTGAGTATATCCCTATGCATTGTGAAATCAATAGAGCTTGGATGGCAAGCTGGAACAACAGGTGATTCTTTTAAAGTGTGTGAGCAGGGAGATCTGAAAAAGCATATTTAAAAAGCATATTAATATGTTTTATAGTGATATGGTTATGGATCTACGTTTCCTATTCACCTCTATTCCAAGTGTGAACCTTCAACAAAATGAAATAGCAGGCAACAAAGCCAGTAATGATGATAAAGCTTCAAAATAAATGCTGCTGCTTGTGAAAAAAGCAGTGGAAGGAGTTGGATGAAGTGGCAGTGTAATTATATAGCAGCAAGTCAAAATTCGATAGCTTGGAGCTTATCTTCTCCTCCCAGCCCCCTGCATGGCACATTTCTTTATCAACACTTCATTTCTAGTTGTTCACCTTTAAATAATCTTATCAACTTTTAAGTTTGTTACCCCTAGTGACTGTGGAAGGAAATTCGGAAAATAATTAAAATGTACAGACCAAAACAGTTTAACCAAAAAATGCCCAGAAGTAAAATTCTGGGTAGTTAAAGTGAACATTGAGAATTGTCAGCTATGTGGGATTTTTATTTTACTAATTTTACTAATTTTTTTTTTACTAATCCTTCCAGTACTAGTTTAAATTTTGCAGTGATTAATGGTAACAGTGTACAAAACTCTTGTGTATAGAGTGTCTATGCCCTGACAGACCTAAAACTGAGGCACTAGTTCCACGGTTGCAACAGCTCCCATGATTTGGAAGACTCAGCAGAAAGAAATGGCTTAAACTCCTGTAATATATAAATTTTTATTTACTTTTTAAATAGTTCACTAAAAATTGCTTCTTTTGGTAGTCTGGGACTCTTATCTGATACCTGCTTCCTTCCCCTTCATGGATGCTTCCTGTTTTCCATCTGGGTCCCCACATCCCCCCCATGTACTTCCATGTCCCTTTTCCTGTTGTCATCCCTTCTGCTCCAGCTGCTCCTCAGATGCATCCACCAAGGAAAGCTTCTTAAGCCAAGCCCACACCTACCTATGCAAGCTCCAAAATAAATACTTAGTGGACCCCTGCTCAGCTTTTGAGCAAGGAGGCAACAGCACTTACATCTCCAGGAGTGCTGACGTGACTTCACCTTTGTCCTCTCTGCTTTTGGTGTTGTGCAAGTGGAGCAAGAAAACAAACAGGAAAGTGAGATGAGTCAAGTCCATGAGAGGACGTAGTTAAATCATGGGTGTGCTTTTGGTATGATTCAGTTGCCCTCTCCCTGGTGGCTCTTTCTAAGGAAAAAAAAAAAAAAAGTGGGGTGGTAGCAAAGAGAAAATTATTTAAAGGAAGATCTGTGATGTTCTACTAGAGCTCAGCTGTTAAACAAAGAACCAGAGAAACTCTGTTTGTGTAGGACTGTCAAATACATCTCAATTCACAAGTGTTTCCAGTCCTCCTTGTTGCTGCTTTGAAAGAAAAAGATGTTAGTATTAAAACAATATAAAAATATTAAATTTTTAAATTAAAATTTAAAAGAAAGTATTATATTTAAATATTTTAACATTATTTTAATAACCTGTTTTCCAACAACAGCATAGCAGGTAGAATATTACAAAATATTTTTTTAAAAGGCGTAAGTGCACATGAGATGTGATTCTCTGGTCATTTTCATACACATCTTTTATTGAGGAATATCTTCTTTTTCATTGCTTCACTGGTCATCATCTTCTTACACACCTTTTATTGAGGAATGCTTTTTTCTTCATTCTCCTTCTGCAGGGGATGGATGTGGGCACACAGTGATGTACCAAGACAGTGGGACCTTGGCCTCCAAGAACTATCCTGGGACGTATCCAAATTACACCCTGTGTGAAAAGAAAATCCAAGTGCCTCCGGGAAAACGCCTCATCTTGAAAATTGGAGACCTGGATATCGAATCACAGAAATGCGAATCAAGCTACCTTACCATCCAGAGTTCTTCAACCCTGCCTGGCATGTAAGAGATATGAATTGATAATAGTGTGAGTGAAACCCAGCTCAGCAAAATGTGAAAGTTTCCTGTTCTTTTTCATTTTTAGTGAGGAAATGTTTCGCTGTGAAGTTTATGGGACACTTGGAGCAGGCCAGAGAATCATAGAATGATTTGGGTTGGAAGGGTCCTTAAAGATCAGCTAGTTCCAACCCTCCTTCCATGAGCAGGGACACCTCCCACTAGACCAGGTTGTTCAGTGCCTTGTCCAGACTGGTGGCATCTACAACCTCTCTGGGCAACCTGTTCCAGTTCCTCACCACACAGTAAAGACTTTCTTTCTTATATCCACCCTGAATCTTCTCCCTTGCAATTTACATCTGTTCATCCTACTCCTGCCATCCTCTACCCTATTAAAAATTCCTAGCCCAGCCTTTCTGTAGGCTCTCTTCGGGTATTGAGAACCTACTGTGAGGTCCCTTCTGAGCCTTCTCTTCTCCAGGCTGAACAACCCCAACTCCTGTCCTCATAAGGGAGGTGCTCCAGCCTTTGATCATCTTCATGGCCCTCCTCTGGAACTGTTCTAATAGCTCAATGTCCTTCTTATGTTGAGGGCTCCAGAACTGGACATAATCCTCCAGGTCGGGCCTCACCAGAGCTGAGTAGAGAGCTAAATTACCTCCCTTGACCTGCTGGTCACACTTCTCTTGATGCAGCCCACGATTGGTTTGGCCTTCTGGGCTGCAAAAGCACATTGAGAAGTTCTAGATGCCCCACCATTGGAAATGTTCAAGGGCAGGCTGGATGGGGCTTTGGGTAACCTGCCTCTGTCCAGGTCAGGGGTTGGAATGAGAAGATCTTTAAGGTCCCCTCCAATCTAAACCATTCTATGATTCTATATTCAAGTGTGTCATTGTGTGTTGTTCTACCAAGGCTGGAAATTATGTTGTCCTGATGTGCTGTGGGAGAGCTGCCTGTGCCAGAAAGGCTCTGAAAACTACACTGCACTGTCACAGCTTTAGCACAACCAGCATGTGCATCCCTGTATCAATCCTGTATCCTCTTGAGTAGAGGAAGAGCTGGTTCTCTAACCAGGAGGAAACCAGACTAGAAATTGGAATCAAAGATCCCACACATCTCTATTTCCTAGGCAGCTCAGGCCTGGGAAGGGAGATAACCTTTATTATTGCTAGCTATTAGTCACTGATAACCTTTGCTAATGGGCAGGCATCAATACTTGAAGATACTAAATGCATGCAGCCAGTCTGCACTCCTGCAAGAGATTTGCACAAGAAGATAAGGGAGTAAATACTCTGTAGCCATGCACTTAAAACACTCATAATGACAGGATCCTCCCCAGGGAGAACCTTTGTCCTTCTTCAGATCAGTTTTCCAAACCAGTTGTCACAGAAACTTTTTAATTTTCTCTTTCTCAAAGACTCTAACTGATTTTTCAAGTCAGTGCTGCTCCGTTTTTCAGAAGTCCAGCTTAAATTCAGAGCTGAAAGGAGTTTCACAATGCAGGAATAAACCTGTGAATTGACAGCTCACAAAATTTTGCCTACTTGGGAGTGGGATGTAGCCTTTAATCAGCTGAGCCTGTGCTGGAATTCACAGGCAGAATGGATTTAGTGGAGAAAGATGATGAAACTACATAGAGCCTCTGCAGGTTTTCCAGGTCATCCAGCTCATTTCTTGAGTCAATAAAGTGTGTGGCTCTCCTAAGATGAGGATTTATAAGGTATCTCAGTGGTAAGGAGGGATGACTGCCTTTCATTTATGATCATGATATGTCTGTCACTCATCTGGTAAGATCCAGTGAGGTATTAAAACCTTGCTCTCAAACAAAAATAAAAGTAATAATTGTTCTCATGAGGGAGGTATAACATTTTGAAATAGTCTTTGTGAGGAGTGGTCAGTGACATGCTGCTATCTAAAGCCTTGTGTAGGCCTTGATTTGAGGCATAAGGAATGTTTCTGTAAGTGTGTCCTGGGATTTTTTGATGTTGTTTACCTCATTTTAGAACTGTAAGTAATGAGTTGTATTCACTTGAAGCAGTCTTTCTGCACTTGGCAGTGATAGGTGTGTAGTGTTGCATTAGCATGTCTTTGAATAATTTTTTATTGATGCTTTGATGGACTTCTGAATGCAGACATTGCATTTAGACTTCTCCAATATGGTAGTCAGATAATGGCCACTCAGTAATTTTCATAAAGCTAAAGCTGGAGGCATAAAGGGGCTGAACACCGTATCTACAGACTATTTATTCAGTGTTTGCTGGAGTAAAAAAAAAAACCATAGCAAGACTTTTCTGTGTTCTGAAGTGAAAAATAAAGTTTACATATTGCTTGAAATTCTGACTCCTTCCACATTAGCCTGAAGACATCTTCACATAGTTCAGCCCTGCTCTTAGTCACCCTGTAAACACAGATTATCTGTGTGTTATGCAATCAAATCCATAGAATGAATTTCTTTAAAGTATTCCCACGCCCATTTCCAGACCTGATTGGTAATGTCTGATGCACATGGATTATGATTTGCATTCTCAGTAGTGAACTGCACAATTAGCAGATTTTGCTCTTATCTGATTAAGCAAGTTTTATAGCTTAGGCATTTATACCATCTGTAATGGGTTTTGTGGCTGTAGTCTTTCCCACCAGCGTAGCTACAGAGTCCCTGCTCTGCATTCAGGTAAATCCATGCAGAAGATCAGCATGGAAATAGTGCTGTATGCATAAATCCATGAGTTTTAAATTCATAGATGAGATTAGATCTTCTCTAAGTCAGTAATTTCAATAGTTTTGCTACATCTTTGGGCTTTAATATGCATTAACATAAGCAAAAGGAAGTCTGGGAGGGAGCACTGCTAACTCCAGTCTGTTAAATGTCCTTTGTGATAGCTGTCTCAAAGCCCAGATCTCCTCTTCTCAACACTCTCCTCCATCCACAGGCAGGTTAGCACCTTCCCTTGCCCAAGAAGGTTGTGACATTTCCCATCAAAATTCTTTCATAGGGTGATGGAGAGCTGAAAAGATTTTGCTGGCACTAAAAACACCTGAGCAATTAAAAAAAATAATAAATCTTTGCATATTCTCTATGTCTGACCCGAGTTTAAAAAGGAAAACAAAAAACAGCTAAGTATTCAAGCTGGCAATGTGAATATTACTTATGTTTCAAATTAGCCAAGAGGCCTTTTTTTTCTTTGTTCTCTTATAATTTACAATTATGAAACAATAAGTCCAAAGGGAAATATGCTTTAAATACCACCCTGATCTTTTCAACTTTACAGAAAACAACAGAGTGAATGTCAGCACGTGTGTGAGCATCTATTGAGGGGTGTATCTGAAGCTTACAAAATTAGTCAGAGGCAAAACACTAGATTATTCACATAAATATGAAATAGATATAAAGAGACCTTCAGATGAAGGGGTATTGTTTTCCTTTCAGAATTCTCCCATGTGTTGTTCTTTGCATTAAGTGTGATTCATTCATTCTTATAACCTTCTGCTGGGATTCATGCAGTATAGCAAGGAGTATCTCAACTTTTGTGTTGGATATTTATGGTCTGTGCTGTAAGGGGAAGCTGTTCTATATGAATAAATTAATTGATTAATGTTAGCCATGACATTCACAGAGTCACAGAATGTCAGGGAATTGAAAGGACCTAGTCCAATCCCCCTGTCAAAGCAGGAACACCCAGATCAGGTCACAAAGGAAGGCATCCAAGAAGGGTTTGAATGTCTCTAGAGAAGGAGACTCCACACCCTCTCTGGGAGAGGGACATTGATTTCTTCCCTCTTGTAAGTGTGGCTACAGATTAGACCACTTGAATGTGAGCTTCATTTAGGTTCAGAGCATTCCTTAAATTTGGTAGACTGGTAGAAGTGTACTGTGAACCTAATTCCTTCCTAGATCTATTGAATCCCTCCTCAGCTGGGACACAAACATGACACTACAGCTCTTCTTGCCTTTGAGACTTAGCTTTGATGGACTTCTGAAGGCAGACATTACATTTAGATTTCTCCAATATGGTAATCAAAAGATGGTCACTCAGTAATCTTCATAAAGCTAAAGCTGGAGGCATAAAGGGGCTGAACACTTTATCTCTGGGTTATTAATCTACAAGCTATTTATTCAGTGTTTGCTGGAGTAAAAAAAAAAAACATAGCAAGCCTTTTATTTCAAACTGTTAGGTTTGTATCCACATTTAGATGTGAAAATGTAAATCATCAGCCAGCAAATGTCTAACAGCAGCTTTGGTGAAACTGAGTCACCTTTGTCTGACAAACCTTTAAATACTGGCACAGTTTTGCACGTGTTGTCTGTAGGAGAAATAAATAAATGTTCTTTTTCAAAGGCAAAGCTTTGCACTGGATGAAAATTGGGGGGGGGTTTGGTCCCACAAAAGGAATCTAGAGCAAAAATTAATATGAAGTGTAATCTCACAGTGTAGAAAAGGTGCGACCTTTACTGGAATGCTTTCCTTCTCCAGTTAATTGCATTATGTGAGCATATTAAAAATACTGAGCTCTGAATAAGAGCTTCTGATTTTTTAATTAGTTAAAGGGATATGTGAAAACAGGATTAACCATGTGGGCCCTGCAGTTCTCAAGAGCAAAACCTGTGCAACTTATACAGGTGTAACAGAAATGTTTTAAAAGTTCAACAGGAACTGCTTTTATTCAGCCTCTTTTTGTGTCTTTTATCAGGTTTCTGCACCTCTTTGACCCTTTTTTCTTACCTTTCCCCCTCCCCTCCTTTCCCCAACTAATGGCTGAGTATTTTTTCCCCTTAATTTTGTGAGATGATCATCATTCTTGAGTGGAGAGATAAAGAAAAGTACCTAATTCTCCATTCACTTGCAGTCAGTAGGAGGTTGATGTGTTCCTCTGGGGTGGATGTCAGATCTGCTGAGTGACTAGTAATAATTTGGAGAGTTGGTGCAGTTAACTTCTTGCATAATTTACAGCCAGTAACTCGTGTGAAACAGGTAAATTATTGAAAATGCCTTCTCCTCCCTGCACCCAGTCACTGAGGGTTGTCAGGCAAATGGAGCATTTACTGAAGTGTGAGTATCTGGTGATATCACATGGAAGTGTGTGTGTGCACACATGTGTGGGTGTGCAAGAGGACCAAGTGCCTTCAGATACCTCCTACCTGTCATTATGGTTTGAGGGGATTCATTGAACCAGTCATTCCTTGTTATGTGTTGTAATAAATGTCTTGCTTGAATATAGGGTGTGTCCAGGTTTCTTTCTCGCCCCTCAAAGGAAACTTGTTATTACAGTATTGTTTCTAGTATTTCAGGAAATCCAGAGAAATGCCCAGACAAGTTCTTGCTGAAGATCAAGTTGAACAGTTTCTTAACAATCAAAACTCTTCCAACAGTTGGGTTTCACCTGAGTAGTTATAGTATCCTAAGGTTTCAGCTTGGGAAAGATTTATGTAACAACGAATGTCTACATTCATTTAATCAAATGAACTCTTTTTTTTCCCCCTTAGCTGCATAAAGTGTCTTGTGTATATTTCTGTGGGTTTTTGTTAAGGATTCCTAACTGTTTCTGTGCTTCTGTGTTTTGGGTTTGTGTAAAACCACAGCTGTGTTAGTGGAGGAGGTCAAGTAGGCAAACCTACAGCCTGTAGAGGTGACCAGATGCTCCCTTTTTAAAATTGCAGTTACCTCTCAACCTTGACTCTACTTGGATACCTTTTTCTTTTCTTTGTATCAGTCTTTGGCAACCCTTTGGAAATGCCAACAGAAACTTACATTGTTTTCTCATAAAGCAAGAAATGCCCAGTTCTCAGCTTGAGGCCAGACTGTGTTGTGCAGAGTTAGATGTTGAATAATCAGGCTGTCTCATCCTGACTACTCTTGTCAACTCACATCTCCTGTGTATTAAACACCACCTTCCCTGTGTCCTGCAAAGGACTTTTCATCTCCTGGCACATCCCTGCACGATGCTGCTGGTTATCCCTGTGCCTGTGCATGGCTGGGTTGGAGAAAAGGAGACCTTTCCTTTTCCCTTTCTTTTTCCCTCT
>VZTY01007167.1:29859-48618 GCA_013400935.1 Turnix velox
TTCCCTCTCCTTTTCTTTCCTTCCCTCTCCTTTTCTTTCCTTCCCTCTCCTTTTCTTTCCTTCCCTCTCCTTTTCTTTCCCCTCTCCCTTTCCCTCTCCCTTTTATGAAAGTGAAGCTTTTGTGTGAGTGGGATGGGGATGAATTTGGAGAATGCTGATGTTTTCCTACATCAGATCCTTGCTGGTTTTGTGAACAGTTTGTGACAGACTTGCACTCTAGCTGAGTTTTTTAACTCTGAAGTGAAGCAAGCTTGATCCACGTTCATCACATCATCCCCTCAGTCCCTCCCCAGCTACTGAGGTACTTCATCTAAGAAAAAGCTAATGAGTACAAGAATCACAATTCAAAAGTTATTTTCCTCAAACAAATCAGGAAATTATAATCCTGGAGAGGTAGAGCCATGGGTCATTGCTACATGTTGCTGCCAGCCATGGCTTGTTCTGCAAGTTAAGACAGAAAAAAAGGGAGAAGGTGCCCCATTTAACAGAGGACATCACAACTTGATACCTAACCCGAGTTTCCTAAAGGCATCTGTGGATGTCAAACTGCAGATTTCAAATGAAGCTGAGGAATTTGAAAGCAGAACAATCTTAGAAAAATTGATGTGTAATAGCTGAAGAGAGAAATAATTGCTTACAGAAGAGGTAGAAAGTATTAAGAACTGCAGCAACAAAGTGGCATGTAGGCATTGCCAGCAGATGTGAGAGAAGAGAGTCCTCTAGGCACAGAGCTTCTTAAGGGAAGAAGAAAACATAAAGGAACATAATTCAACAAAGCAATCTCAGGAAATATGCCAGAGCCTGCCTGACAGCAGAAGTAAACTAGACCTCATAAAACCAGACAATGCTGTAAAGATCATCAGATTTGCAAAACAACACTGTTATGAAAAAGACAAAAGCAGTAGACTATTTCTAACATTTAAAAAATAAACAACACGTAGAATAGGCTCTTCAGCCTCCAGAGGAGCCAGCCAAAGGATATCCAGGAGACAACTTACTGTGTGTCTTGCAGGATGTTAATACTACTTGGAGACAGTGATTCCAAAATAAAAGTATTTAATATAAGCCACATATACCTTGCCAACAGATAAGTAGTTCTGGACAAATGATATTAAATGTTGGTTTAATTCTAGAGGATATTAAATTGAGTACATTTGAAACTTCAAAACCTCTAATTTCTGAAGAATTTTAAATATATATGTATATTTATATATATATAATTATATTAAAGGATGTGGATTGAACAGATGGAACCACAGTTGGGTCAACTCATTAATGAGGCATGGAAAGAAGAAAAGTCCCTGGTATTTGCATGCAGTGATACTGAAATATGGAGGACACCTACTCGCTTTCATGACATGTAAAACATCTGTTTATTAAATCAAACTTTTTTCTTTGTTCTTAGCAAACAAACAAAATAATCCTGCCTACTTACCCCAGCAGAGCTCCAGCTGAGTCACTTTAATAGGAAAGGAGAGAGAGATAACAGCATCCATGACTGGTTTTTCAAGCCTAATATGCAAAACAACCCACCTCACAACTAACATTAGAAGATGAAAACCTGATAAAGTGATCTGGCAGTTCTCAAAAGGGATCTTAAAAAACTTCTGGCATTGTCCCAGGTTTAGGAATTAAATATTTATCCAGAGTCAAGTCCAAATGCTGTAGTAAAAGTTAACAGGGCCCCATAAACAACTTTCTTGTTTTCATAGCAGATACAAACCAAGGCTGTCTCCATCATCCCTTCTCTCCACTATGCTTGTACAATACTCATGTAATCTGCTGGGCAAATCAGTAAATCCTGATTGGAGTGAACAAAGAAGATGAGCAGCACATATGAGCTTTAAAAGAAGACAAGAAGTATTTTTGTTTCCTCAGTTGCATGTAGAAAATTATGATTAGCAAAGTTTTTAGATTTAATCTGAAATCTATAGATTGGATTGGGTTTTAATCTTCTAATGTCTATGAAATCTCACAATATGATTCAAGGTAATAGGTAAGTCAGTGGGAGCAAACCTAGTAGGGGTTATTGTGTATATAGGAAGTGCAACTAATTCAGGCACACCCACAAGCAGGGATGATGAGAGACTGTCCTTTCTTTGGCTTTACAGCATTTAGGGAAACTGAGGACTGCTGGATGGAAATACGTTGGAAAAAGTGTGTGTGGTTAAAAGCAATGATATTATTTTTCTAAAGAAAACTACAAACCAGATGAAAGCATAAAGTTCTCTTATCAATCAAAACCAAATACAAAGAATTATTTTGAGAGAGGTTGTGGATGCCCCCTCGATCCCTGGAGGTGTTTAAGGCCAGGCTGGATGAACAGCCTGATCTAGTGGGAGGTGTCCCTGCCCATGGCAGAAGGGTTGGAACTTGATGATCTTGAAGGTCCCTTCCAACCCAAACTATTCTATGATTCTAGTGGGTGTCCCTGCCTGTGGCAGGGGGGTTGGAACTAGATGATCTTGAAGGTCCCTTCCAACTAAAACCACTCTATGACCCTGGATCAGTTTTATTTTCATAAGCATCACAAGTTGTCCCTGTGGGGAATTTCCTGAAAGTCTATCAATGTAAAATGCATTGACTGGGGGAAAGTGAAAATTCAAGGTTAAAAATGGCTGTGCTGGGAAAACTTGGCAAAGTGGAGGGAGGTGCTGCTAAACCTAAAAGAGGAGTCATTGTGTAAATCCAATCAGGAGGATGCCTACACTGGTCATTTAAAACCCAGCAAGCACTGAAAATAAGCCCATTCCAAAAATAAGAGTGGAATAGCACCTTCTCCTTAAAACAGATTGTACAAGTGTCTAGTTCTTTCAGGGAGTGAGGAACCTCTAAGCCAAACCAATATGTGATCGGTTTCTTTAAGAGCACCAATAGGGTGGTGACATAATGCTTATACCTTTTTTTTTTTTCCCAGTCTCATTTCTATATTTGCTAGCACAGAAATAAACTCTACTAGATCTCAGGCAAGCCTGTAGACCTGGCAATGTACTGCCAATATGCTTTTGCCTGAGTTATTGAGACGAAATATGTTGAAATATTTTGCAGGGCTTCCTCAGTCTGCAAGAAAAAAAACAAGTGAATGTTCTGTAATATTAAAAAATTCCTCTTATCCCTCTCCCTTCCTCACTCAATCTATGCAGTAGAATGATAAACTCCTGTAAAATATTACTCCTTCAGTGGATACTTGTTCTTACTTTAAGGAATTAATCCTAACCCTTCTTAATTTTGGGCTACCCACGGGAGTTTATTGGTATGCCAGAACTGCTCTTGGCAAAATATAACCATAGCCCAGTAACCCTTCTTTGATTTATTACTTAACAGTAGAAACTTGTCTTTAGGCATTGCAGGCTGATTTCTTAAGCTGATTGTTTCTGAATTTTTTTGGCTTTCCTTTGGATTATCCAAATCTATGGATGTGTCTAGACTATTCTATTTTATTTTATTGTTTTTTGCTTATGACATGTGTGATTTGCTTGTATAACTATCTGGAATGTATGTAAACTTGCTGCTGGAGAAGACACGTTGCCCTGATCCAGCCAGTTTGTGGTTGTGTGAATCAGAGTAGATAGGTCACTGCCAATCCTTGTGATTGAGAAAGCCAAAGGCAACTGTGAGAAAATATATAGAGACAGTCCTTGAGAGAAGAAAAGAACTGAACCTTTCTCAGGTGTTTTGTTTTGAAGAAATGCAATGCCTCCTTGTCTTCTTTCCCTTTCTCTTTTTTTTTAAAAAAATAAATCAAAGTTAGCACTTCACTTCTCCCACTGCAATCTGACACAAAAGACCTTCTCAAATAAATCACTCGTGCAGTTGTCTGGTATGACACGATGTCAGATGCTGTCTTTTTGATAAGTTCATTTCCCAAGCAATTTGTTTAACCCTTTTAGCAGGCATTGTTTTCTCTGACTAAGTCGTGAGTCATTTTCAACACATGAGTACTCCAGGGAAATGTCACATTCACTCCTTGTTTCTCTGCCTGCCTGGCTTCACCACACCATTGTCATCAGCCAAAAGACAGAGTCTCTCCTTTGGTGTGTCCCATGCTGCTGACAGCTGGCTCTTACTGGCTCTGGTTTGGCTGCTCTATAGGTTGATCTTATAGTTGTTACAAAGCAAATGGAGTACTTGGGACTCCCCCCCAAGGAGCCTTTTAGGAAGGGTACCTACCACTCATAAAAATGGTGTCATGCTGTGACTCTACCCCAGAAGTCAGTTCCAAGTTGCCCTTAAGTAGGTGTCACCAATCATAGAATCATAGAATAGTTTGGGTTGGAAGAGACCTTAAAGATCCTTGAGTTCCAACCCCCCTGCCATAGGCAGGGACACCTCCCACTAGATCAGGCTGCTCAGTGCCATGTCCAGGTTGTCTAGGAAAAAAAGCAAAGAGATTATTTTTCATGCCAAGGAACTTGCTGTCACACACCTCAAGAGAACAGATGGGCTTGGGGGCTTGTAAAGGGTCTTGTTTGTTTTTTCTCTCAGGGAAAAAGAAAAAATAACCCCTTTTGCCATTTTAACAAAACCTCCTTCCTTGCAGTTTATACCATAAGCATAGTCATAAATTCAAAAATTGTATTTAAATTACTTCAGATTTTCTGTGCCTGAGGGCAGCCAGGGACAAGTGCTCGCACCCAGGTGTGGTGACAGAAGACAAGAGGAAAGAATGGAAATCTCAAAGGAAACCTTCCCTCAGGAACTGACTTCTGAAGAAGGAAATGTAATTATTAAGAGTCACAGGCACACCTACTGTCACAGGAAAGTAGTGTCCCAACAACTCTTCCAAGATATTACAGCTTGTAGCCATAAAATACTTATCTAATTCATTGTAGGCACAAGGCACTTGTCTCCCAGTCTCCTTCCTTTCACCTTCCTCTTTCTCTCCTTCACTTTTTTTTGCTCAAAACCCTATAGAGACTTGAAGTGTATACTTGGGTAGTCTGCTGATGTTTTTAGAAGGGAAATAAGAAATTTTCTGAGCCCATGCCTGCTGCCTTGTAGGAATTAGCTTGTGTCACACAAGGCCTTGGGAACCAGGTACCCTGTTTGTGATCTTAATCTTCCCTGAATGTCTGCTGAGCTGCACACCTGTGGGAGAGTTTATCTAGGGGATGCAGAGTAGATCCCTTGGATTGCTTTGAGTGTTCTGTTCTTCTCTCTAATGAGTTACTGCTAGCTGTAAGTGAGCTGTACTTCAAAGGCTGAAGGGCATTAATCATTCTCTCAAGGCTGATGTGACGAGATGTGGATGCTGGAATTGCTGCCATGGAGAGACAATTGGATCCTGGCCACTCCCTGTCAGGGCAACTTAGGAGTTCAGACCCATAAAGGATCGAAGCCAAAACCCTTTTGTCAACATTTGGATTGGTGCTGAAGGAGAATGAGGGTGTTACGAAACTGCTAACCTTGAGAATATTCCAGTATAACTGTGTCATCTAAACTTCTGAAATCCTCTTTCTTCTGTCTGTAGGGCCCTACTGTGGCAATGTGATGCCTGTCCCCAAAGAAATTATTCTGGACAGCAATGAAGCAACCATTCACTTTGAGAGTGGATCCCATGTGTCAGGACGAGGCTTTCTGTTGTCCTATGCCAGTAGTGATCATCCAGGTAAAGTGAAATCCAATAGCCCTGTCTGTTTTCATTATCTTCCCCACACAAATGGATTTTAGCCCAAATGTTTGGCCCTAAATATTTCCAGATTAGCATGAACCATGACATTTTTTTAATAGCAAGAAGCAGTTGTAACATTAACCAGATGTAATAGCTGCTGAAATCTTATCTAGGCAATTTGCAACACAGGCTTAGTGGAACAAAAAATTAATACCTTCTCCCTTGAAGCTCCACTGTGCTCTAGCTTCTACCACACAGTGATAGGATGAAGGGATAGGAGAGATTAAGGTTTGATTCCAACATTTAATATCCTGGGAATCTGTGCAACTTCGTTGAAGGTGTAAAACATAAGAGTAGAAAAGATGAAAAGAACGAGGCAATGCCATGGGTGTTGCTTTCTATCTAATAAAATTGTTTAAGTGTTATTACACAGAGGGGTTTTAAAATGTGTTTTCACATACAGCTGAATATTTTGTGTGTGTTTCTACTTCCTGCAGTGATATTTGTAAACTTTTCACAGATCTAATCACATGTTTGGAGCGAGCGAACCACTACACAAAGGCTGAATACAGGTAAAGAGGGTTTCAAGCTTCCTGCATTATGACTTGCTTTGCTGTAGCTGTCATCTAGCACAGCTCAGAAGGTGCCATATAAGACATTTTTTTGGAGGCATGAATTATTTTGTGCTCCAGGGCTGTGACAGTCCAAAGCCTGGTTGTGGGGGAGTGGTGCAGAATGGAAGCCTGTGGCCCAGAGAGACGAGGGAATAGAATTAGAGAGCAAGTCTCATTTGGCCACACATATACATGGTGTATGGAAAAAAGGTTTCACTTTGATATTCAAAGTAGCCTCAAATTCCAGTGTGTCTCCTAAGAGCAGAACACACCCTAGCTGTGATACAAGATTATCTGAGGACAAGTCTGGGTTCCTTGAACCTTGTGATAGAATTTGAAATGGTAATAAGTGGTGCTCTTGTGGCTGCCATCTGTCTGCATGGTTGCTTGTAGGTTTCTTATCTGGGCTGTGCTGAAAACTTGTGTGGTGGCATTTCTGGAGCAAGAGAATTAAACAGAAATGCCCTTGCAAAACTGCTTTCCTAGTTCTTTGTGTGCTTCTGCTGTGTACAGCCCAGCCATGAACTTAAGGGCCCCTTTATTTTACCTCCTGGACTCTCTGGCAGACCATCAGAACTTAATGCTAAAATATTTGTTGTTTTGTTTCTGTCACTGCTGTTCTTATTTTAAACAAGCCTCTCTTCTCTCACTACAGCAGATACTGTCCTGCTGGCTGCAGGGACATAGCAGGTGACATTTCTGGGAATGTTGGAGAAGGATACAGAGATGTAAGTACACAGGATAATGAGAGTAAATTTATAAAGACAGAAGAAAGAGAAGTGTAGCACAACTTGGTTTCAACTTTAGCTGCTTGACTTCTGTCAGGACTTCTTCCCAGCTATCTTAGACATAGCTTTTATTACTGGTATATGAGTAAGTTATCATTATACAAGCACAGAGGCAGTTTTTAAACAGTCCAATCGATTGTGTGAGAACAAAGTCCACTCACTGTCAAATACACCTTCTGGCTTGTAGTTTGTGGCTTTCTAGAAAAACCCTGCAGAGGGTTCATCCCTCTTGGGGCAGTGCTTATCCATGTGCTAAATATTCCTACAACTACAGGATTTACTTGTCTGGAGTCCATGTGCTTTTTATTTTCTTAAGGTGTCACAGGAAAGAGAATACATCATAACAACATGCTGGGTTTTTATAAGATTATGCTGCAATCTGCTTTGGGGTGAAATAAATAATTATAGACAGCCTAATCACGTCCCACTGATAACTTCCAACCTCTTGGGCTGCCTGTTCTTCAAAGCAAAGTTGCCAGAGTGGCTGCATTTCTCCACAGTTCACATCACACAGTGCTCTGCCCTCTCTGTGCCCCTCACCCCAGACTCTCCTCCTGTCATGCCTGTGAAATCTTTACATCTCTCACAGTGGAGTAGTTTTAATCATACCAGGGAGGTAAAATCCCACCCTCCCACAAATAATAGGAGTTGCTGAGTTTCCAAAATGTCAATGTTCACGTTTAACCTGTTCATCCAGTTATCTGAGCTCCCTGCTCCAAAGTGGCAGAGCTGAAGAAACAAAGAAATGCCATTTTACATTCTCATTAGCTGCAGTTATTCCTGCCCTTGGATGGGGTGATTAGGAAAGAAAAGCAGCACATGGCATGACCTCATGCAGATCTTATCTGCTCTGAGGAATTTTTGAAAGACATTTTTTCTCTCCACCATTAAGAGGGATTCAGCTTTTCTGATGGGAAGAACCTGAGGGGGGCTCCCCTGGAACCCTGCTGCCTTTATGTTCCCATGATTTCCTGGACAGGACACCTTGTCAAGGGACTTATCCCAAGCTGTGCCTGTGTGTAGAAGACCAATCTTTGCCAGCAGCCCCTGGCAGTGTCCCCTGTACATCTTTTCACTGGCTCTTCTCTGCTCTGCCCCAGCCCAGTGGCAATTTACTGACACTTAGTTGGCACGTAGCTACCCTGCCTGTATTTTTCAGCATTATCCCTCCAGAGATACTGGCAAATGGGTTATACTTAAAACCCAGCAGCCAGTCAACAAGTAGTCAAAACCTCCTAATGTATGCCATGACACAAACCCTAGGGCACAGTAATGGGATGCTCTGCCTCTAGGCACATCCATCTGATAATTATCATTTCATCGTTGCAAAGAGGAGTTGCTTTGCCTTTGAATTTGTTCTCATGAAGAATAACTTAATACTTATTAGGTTAAAATCTCCCAGCACCTACTCAGAACCAGTTTGTTTTATTTTTCATTTAAAAACAAAAGAAAGGGGGGGGGAAGAAATCATAAGGTGAATTCTTGAAATATGTTTCTTTCGAAGATTACTGTTCTTCCTTGCCTGCTTCTTAGTCCTCTTGAGGCTTTGCTGGGTTTTATGAGCTGTAACACCTGCAGGCTGGCAGCTTAGAAGTGAAAAGCATTAGGAGTTTTGTCACACTGATCCTCTGAGCTTGGGCTCCTGCCTTGCAGACCTCCCTGCTGTGCAAGTCAGCCATCCACGCGGGTGTCATCGCAGACGAGCTGGGCGGCCAGATCAGTGTCACCCAGCACAAGGGCATCAGCCGCTACGAAGGTGTCGTGGCCAATGGAGTCTCCTCCCACGAGTGAGTACCACCAGCAGGGCACTGTGCAGGTGGGGAGGCTCTTTGGGGAGAGGAAAAGATGTTAGGTGTGGGTCTAGGGGCTTTTGGGCTATGGTTTTGTTGGTGTTGGGTGTAGAATCATAGAATAGTTTGGGTTGGAAGGGACCTTAAAGATCATTGAGTTCCAACCCCCCTGCCATAGGCAGGGACACCTCCCACTAGGAAAATATAGGATAGGAAAATATCCCACATCACATAAGGCAGTGTTCTCTTTTTCATAGAATGGTTTGGGTTGGAAGGGACCTTAAAGATCATCTAGTTCCAACCCCACTGCCATGGGCAGAAACACCTCCCACTAGATCGGGTTGCTCATCCACTGTGGTCTTTAGCACTTCTAGGGAGAGGGCATCCACAACCTCTCTGGGCAACCTATTCCAGTGTCTCACCACCCTCACCATAAGGATTTTCTTTCTTATATCTAGCCTGTGCCTTCTTTATTTTGATTTTTTTCCTCTCAAAACATATTTGCAAATGGCTTTGATAGCAGGTACATGAAAGTACGATGTTCTGTAACAAACACCTTTAATGGATGTGCTAACAGATCATGCTAAATTCATGTTAAAGTTTAAAAAAAGGAGAAGAAGAATGAATAAACAAAAAAGTGTCATTGAGCCACGGGGGATTTTAACGAACAACTTCTTAAACATTGTACTTGTTCAAAGTTTTTCTCTTTTAGGGTATTTATAGCCAGGGTGTTATATTTACCGCTTATCTTCAGAGCTTTAATTGTACTGTTGTTGAAGTAGAAATAAATCCTCTAATCTCTATCCAGCACAGTAAGCCCTTCCAGCAACTGCCTCTGTCATTTCTGTTGCTTTATATCTTTTAATTTTCAAAAGTTATCTGGATTTTACATGAGGCTTTTGTTGGTTTTTTTTTGTTGGAAGGGAAGTCTCAGTCCCATAGCTGGGAAAATCTATCCTTTTTATACTTTTTTCTTGTTGTCCCCATGACTTCTCTTTACCCTCCTGACAATTTTACCATCATGGTTTTGTTCACAAAAAAAAAAAAAAGAGCATAGTATTTTGGTCTGTTCCAGTATTTAAACTTCAGCACAAGTTAAAATGCTTTAGATATAATGGCAGTGGGGTATACAAAGCTGAGCAGCAAGGTTCAGGGGGGGACCTCATAGTAGCTTCTCAATACCTGAAGGGGGCCTACAGAAAGGCGGGGGTAGGACTGATAAACAGGGTACAGGATGGCAGGACTAGGAGGAATGGATGCAAATTGGAAGAGGGTAGATTTAGGCTGGAGATAAGAAAGAAGATCTTTGCTGTGAGGATGGTGAGACACTGGAACAGGTTTCCCAGAGAGGTTGTGGATGCCCCCTTGCTGGAGGTGTTTAAGATCTAGTGGGAGGTGTCCCTACCTATGGCATGGGGTTGGAACTAGATGATCTTTAAGGTCCCTTCCAAGCCAAACCATTCTATGATTCTATTCTATGATTCTGTGTGGAACACCAGCTGATTAGCCTGCAAAACCTAAATATTTCCTTTTTTTTTTCAAGTAAATTGTCAAAGAAAATTAATACATACTTGTCTCAAGCAAAGCAGGACTGAGGACTCAGCTCAGGCACCAACTCCCACCACAAAACAAATAATACAGATTCTTTCCATTGCACATACCAGCTCAGTGAAACCATAAATTAACTATTCTGTGGCTCATCCAAGGATGTTACAGAACTGTTTTCATACATCATGACCCTTGACAGCCCCAGAAAGAGTAACTCACTAAGAAGTGCATAAAATGTTATAATGGAAGGCATTTTTTTGCAGAGCACATGGCAACAAATGAGGCATAAGCCAGCAAATTCACTTGTGCTGGGGGAAACACTCGTTGCATAATTGTAATTGCATGACTTTAACTGGCAAGAGTCCTTTTATGCTGCTGTACACAAAATACCCTATATACTTCACATGAATAATAGAAGTGCTCACAGGTGTGCAAACTTTTTCTCCACTACATCAAGTGGAAAAACTCCCACTTACTTGAAGGAGAGCTGAAATGTGCTGATTGACTGAATTTCCCCGTGGAGACAACATTAACTTTCTATAGACTATGGATGTGAGCAGGCTCATACTGGGCCAGGGGGCTGCAAACTGGATGACACAGTTTGTGAGAATAATGGAGACTGTGAGCACAGCACTTTCCAGGATGCTTTTTCTGCTCCTGATAGCTGTGACAACCCTGGGAGCAGAAGAACTGCTGATGTGAGCCTGTTATCCCAGGAGAGGGAGAAGGGAGGATGCAGGGAAATCCTTTCTTTCAAAACATGAATCAGTGTTCCTAGAAAGAGTTGGCCTGTTTACCAAGAAAATGAACCAATGCATTTCATGTTTTAAAAAGGCTTTTGTAACAGGTATTTCCAAAGCCACATGGCTTCCATGTCCTCAGGATACCTACATGCTGCCAGAAATACTTGCAGAGCAGACAGTGGAGGGCTTGGACAGCAGTGCTTTAAAAGTGTCTTTATACTCCCTTAAGTCAAAGTATTAAAGATTTAAATTATTTAGTGGTTTGAGCCAGAACTGACCTCATCAGAAACTGCTGCTGGAGTGCATCGAGCTGTTAAATATCTGCATTGTGATGTGATGATGGAGTTGCTGCTCATTTGCCCACCAGCTCACAGGACCTCAGCCTCCCTGAGTCCATTTTGTTACACTCCAGCATCCACAGGGTATTTAGTTCTCATGCATGATGTAGTGAAGAGCAACTGGCAGGATTTATTGGGTGATCCTGATACCCCAGTACAAATATATGAAGGTTTAATGTTGTCATGTAACCTGGAACCTTAGATCCATGTATTGTCTTTGAAAATGGAAGAGATCTCATGTTCATGAATTGAGAAAGATGAGATTTGGGGTTAACCTGTACTGCTTGTTGCATCTTGCTTGAGACTGGCTTCCTGGGTGGGAAAGATCCTGGTAGGACTTCACTATGGGAAGTAGCATCCCTTTTTTGCAGAGCCACCAGCACTGGTCTTCCATGTAGTTCTACCACCAGTACTGTTGGCAAGGCAGGATCCTGAAGGTTATTAGGAAGATGAGGAGCACTGGGGGATACCGTCCCTTAAAGGACAAAGTGAAGTTTGTGTGACAAATGCCACCTGTCACATTAGGAAGCTGATGAATTACCACTTAGTGAATTAGTTTGTTCTCTTCAGTGACTTGCAGAGTGATAGCAGAAATATTTCAGCTTGATTTCCTAGCCTTATAGACCTTAGATGTTCTAACCTCCTCCCCTTATTGCTGAAATTGCAGCTCTTTTTTGGAGGGGATCTGGATGACTTTTTTATTACAAAGCATTATAATTATCTGAGGAGCATTGCAATTTCTGTTTTGGGTAGATTTTACTGATCACTGTGGGGTTTTTGTTTTCTTCTTTTCTCTTGAAATGAGTTGCTTTGTATTCACTAAGAAAGCAAAAAAAAGAAATTGTTTTGGCTGCAATGTGGAACTGGTTTGAAGCAAGCAGAGCACATCTGATCACCCCTGAGGATTGCCTCGGGGAGAAGATGTGGGAGGGAGGGCTTGAGTTTCTCCTTCTAGCTACTCTTCCGCCTACGTGCCCAAATAAATCAGCTCCCTCCCAGTGCTCTACAGTCATCTTTGAAGGGCTTCCTTTGCCTGTAGTCATTAGTTTTCCCTCAGAGACAAAAAAAAGGCAGTGTTTTTATTGACCTTGACATGGGACCACTTCCCTATTCCCCTGCTTGCTGCGCTCTCAGAACATACAGCTGTGCTCTTCCCTCCATGAGTCCACAGAAGGGACCTCAGGGGGAAATTTTCCTGGCCAACAACAAAGGGCAGCCTGAAAGGGAGCTGTCTTGATGCTAAAGTGCAGAAGTTGTTTTACTGCTCAGTCATGCTGCTGGCCAAGGCTTTTCAAAAGGGGCAAGTGATGCGTGCAGCTAATTGGAGCGACACTGGAGGGGTCAGATTTTCAAGAAAGCCAAGCTAATTTTGTGTTAAAAAAACCCAGGCTTTTATTAGGCAGCTGGTCAAAGCCATTGCTTCTGGAATGAAACCTGAGGGGCACCTTGTTGGGAGAAAGAAATTAGCTTCATAGGAGGTCAAGAAAAGCCCAGCTTGCCCTTACAAGCTGGTGATTTTATCTTGTCCTACATTGTGCAGGGTTGCATGGAGAAGCCCAAGAAATGGCTTCCGTGCTGAAGTAAGGCATGAGGTAGCTTGATGTTGTTCAGCCTGGAGAAGAGAAGGTTCAGGGGGGACCTTATAGTAACTTATCAGCACTGAGGGGGTCCTACAGAAAGGCAGGGGAAGGACTTTTTAATATGATACCGGATGGGAGGACTAGAAACAATGGATGTAAATTGGAAGGGGGTAGATTTAGACTTAAGAAAGAAATTCTTTACAGTGAGGGTGGTGAAGCACTGGAACAGGTTGCCCAGAGAGGTTGTGGATGCCCCCTCTCTGGAGGTGCTCAAGACCAGGCTGGACAAGGCACTGAGCAGCCTGATCTAGTGGGAGGTGTCCCTGCCTATGGCAGGGTGGTTGTAACTCAATGGTCTTTAAGGTCCCTTCCAACCCAAACTATTCTATGATTCTATGATGTGTTTTAATTACCATCAAGCATAACTCTTTCATGGTGATCAAGGCTGGATTTTTTACCAAACTAGATGTGAACTTTGACTGACAGAAAGTCATTGATTTCTAGGAAGACAGTCTAATTCAAGCTACTGAATCCAGCACAGAGCCAAGGAGATGATGAAGGGACTGGAGCATCTCCGTTATGAGGAAAGGCTGAGGGAGCTGGGGCTCTTTAGTTTGGAGAAGAGGATACTGAGGGGTGACCTCATTAATGTCTGTAAATATGTAAAGGTTGAGTGTCAGGAGGATGGAGCCAGGCTCAGTGACCTCCAATGATAGGACAAGGGACAATGAGTGCAAGCTGGAACGTAGGAGGTTCCACAGAAATATAAGAAAAAACTTTTTTACAGTGAGGGTGACAGAACACTGGTACAGGCTGCCCAGAGAGGGTGTGGGGTCTCCTCTGGAGACATTCAAAACTTGCATGGATGTCTTCTTGTGTGACCTGATCTGGTTGTGACTGCTTTATCAGGGGGATTGGGCTAGATGATCTTTTGAGGTCCCTTCCAATCCTTGACATTCTGTGATTCTGAAATTGTACCTCACCATTCCCATGTCCTCCTCCTGAATTAGCTTTTTCTTTTCTTACAGAGGTTCGCTGTCTGATAAACGGTTTATATTTACTTCGAATGGTAAGACCAATGTCTTTATGTTTAGCTCCTCAAAAGTTAACTTTTTATTTAAGTAATTTGCCCTAAAAAGTTTTGAGAAGGAATCAGCAGAACGCCAGGCTGTGTCTAGGAAGGATATTTTGGGACAGCATTTTCTTAAAATTGGCAAGATGAGTAAAAAAAATTTAAGGGATGTGAAGTGAGATAGAGAAAAAAAAAACCCACAGAACAGGTCATATGCACATAGATGAGAAACAGAAATAGTATTCTGCTGTTACAGCTCTGGTGCCAGCATATGAAAAATGGCAATCAGATAATCCCATTTTAATGCACTTTAGGCGGCAGAAAATGAAAGCAGTTTTTCTTCAGACATTTATAAATTCCATCTTCGTTATCCCTGAAGAGAAGGCAAACATGAGAGAAGGAATGAAAATATATTTACATTGCGCTTGATACAGAAGGAGTTTTTGTTTATAACTTTCTGAGATGCAAAAAAAGAGGCTTTAATCTGTCAAGCTGTTCATTTGCATAAAACACAGCAAAGAGGGGAGGGGGAAAAGTTCGCACTCGTTCATTTGAATTATATTTCAGTCATCTGAGATAAAATCATCTACTGCTCCACTGAAAACTGTGGAGCACGTACAGGCCTTTGAAATTGCCAAGGAATTATTTTTAACTCCATTGAAACCTTATTCCACCAACCTGCTTTCTCTGAGGAGCCTTGATGTGTAGAAATTTTGTGGGTTCTTTGGTGGAGCTTGTAATGCTTACCTCCAGCTATTATCTTCATGATATCACCTCTTGGCAGCAGTATCAAGGAGCTTCTCTTAATGAGTAACTTTCCTGGCCCTAATTGCAGGTGAGAAGCATGAAATATTTACAGTAAAGTGTTCCTTTCAGTACAGTGAAAAAAGGTTTTGTACAGCCAAAGTAGTTAATGCCCATCTCAAAATAAATGTTATGCTTCAGAAGGGAAAATTAAAAGTGTGAGAAGACTTCTCAGAGATGAGACAAAACTGCAGGGATTAAAGGAACAAAAAATGGCAAAAATAGCAGCTGCAGTCAGAAGATGTCATGAGTGAAATTGGTAAAGGAGAGGGACTGCAGCACTCTGGGACTGGAACAGCCACTACAAATTGACAGGCAAACACCTCAGCTAATGAATAGCATCAGACTAGCACTAGATTAAGCAACATCTGACTTTGTTGTTGTGGGTGGTCTTCATATGTTGCTAGCCTAATATAAAAATACCCTGTGAAACTGCAAAATAACTCCTTCTGCCTGTCTGTCTGGGGACTCCTAGGCTGCAACAAATCTCTCAGCCTGGAAGAGGGATTCCTCTCCAAGAGCCAGGTTACTGCATCTTCCTACTGGGAGGAGACCAATGAATTTGGACAACTGTTCCAGTGGTCTCCTGACAAGGCTTGGCTTCATGTCCCAGGACTGGCTTGGGCCTCCAACCACAGCAGCAATCGTGAATATCTGGAAATAGACCTGGGAGAGAAGAAGAGAATAACAGGTATGTCACTGTCTGTTTATTAGATGCTGGGAGAGCAGCTCTAGAAGAAATGGAATTAAGCCAAAAAGCTTTATTATCCACTTATTCTGTGATTATACAGTGTTTCTACATTAAATATAATGAAAAGTTCTGCATTAAGGAATGTTTTTTTCCTGTCTAAAAAGTCATGGCTACTTACAAGAGTGGTCTTCAAGTCAGGTAGATGCAGCCACGCAGATCATGGACATCTGATCTGTAAGCATGTTGTTAGGCTCAGAACAAAATACACAAGGACCAGTAAAGTCTGGATAGATGATTAACAATTACTTAATATCTATTAATGATCTAGTTCAGGAATCAATAAGAATTGTTGAAGTCATAGTTTTTGAATCAGTGCTCCAGGTGAAAGAAGTACTTGTTTCCAACTTTTAGTTAAAAGAATGGAAATTACAGTTGATGCTAAAGAAGTGAAGACTGATGATATGGACCATGATATCAAAAAGCAATTACCATTTTTTTCGTCACTAATTTGGGCTGTGTTAAAAATTTCATTGCTCTTAATTCACAATTTAAAACTTATTTCCATTCTTCAGCCAACTTTACAGTATAGTCTGAAAAATAAATTAGACTTTGAAGGCAAAGTTCTCCAGGTTGTTTTGGATTCTGTGTTAACATATGCAAACATGTTTTACATTCTGTTGAAAGGGATTAAGACCACTGGTTCTGGATCCGGGATGCTGAATTCCAACTTTTATGTGAAGACATTCACAATGAACTACAAAAATAACAACTCAAAATGGAGAACTTACAAGGGGATTCTGAGCAATGAGGAAAAGGTAAGGGAAAATGGGAGGGGTGAGAAAAAAACCATGGAGCAACATGTGTACAGTGCCTTGACATTGAAGGGCAGGCTTCACTCTCAAGAAGGATTAGGAGATTCAGACCTGTCTAGACTTGGGTTGTCTTCACCATTGTAATTTATGGCCAGAGAGCAGCTTGTTGGAACAAAGAAGTCACCCAGGGCTTGCTGAAGTTTTGAGACTCACACAGGGAGGCATGTGCATGTGTGTGTCCTTAAAAAAAAAACAAAATCAACATTTAAAGCTGTTCAACAGGCTGCTTGGGCAAGCCTTTGGCTCAGTACTTGCTCATGCTGTACCAGTGCAGAAGAATTGGTAGGTATGGAGTCAGCAAAGCTGAGATTTGGCTGCAGATGGGATGGTCAACTCATCTCATCCATAAAGGAAACAACTGACTGGGATTAAATGACAGCTCTGCTGGTGGAGCTGCAGCTGTGGAATGAGCTGCTGCTTGGCTGAGTTATGGTCATCAGAAACTGCACCACTGTCCCACCCCTTGCTGGTGGAACTCTTCTGACACCAATCTGTGGGGACAACATATGTCTGGGCAGAACTGGTGTATCTGAATACAGAAGAAATACTTTTTTACACCAAACGCTTTCATAGACTCTGATTGGCTTTAACTGTAAACAGATAAAAGCAGTACAACTTGCTCCTGCAGACAAAGGATGTGCTGCACACGGGTTCATCTAACAACATTTTCCACTGAAAACTTTGTGTTTCCTTCAAAGAAACAAAAAGGCCAGAACAAGAGCTGTCCCTCCTGACACCCACACCATTCAAAGACAGATCTTCACTCATCACTTCTTGGGTAGCCCAGCTTGCCACAGAATAAGGCTTTACCTGGTCCTGTTTTTTAATAAAACAGGTAGAGCTGTAGAGAGGTTTGCTAATAACTCCTAGTTTGTGTGGCAAAAGGAATTTCACAGTGCAATGTTAACTGGTTTTGTACTTTTTGAATGTTGAACTGAAGTGGTGTTGGCCCAAATGATTACAAATCAGCCTAGTGCAGTGGCTGAACTGTGAAGGCTGGCAATTGAAAATCAGCAGTTTTACACAATGACTTGTTAAATACAAACCATCCTATGAAAGTACTATAATACAACCTTAGTTTCAGCCAAAGTGCATGACAAAATTTGCCCCATCCAGAACCCCACATGGCCTGAGATGTGCTGAGCTCACTTCCCTGTCTCATCAGGCTTTTAAGTTGTCCTAGAAATATAGAATCATAGAATAGTTTAGGTTGGAAGGGACTTTAAAGATCATCGAGTTCCAACCCCCCTGCCCTCCCACTAGATCAGGTTGCTCAGTGCCTTAAACACCTCCAGAGAGGGGGCATCCACAACCTCTCTGGGCAACCTGTTCCAGTGTCTCACTACCCTCTCCATAAAGAATGATGCTGAAGCATCTCCAATAACTAATTTTGCAAGGATTACTGTTCTGCAGTGCTGCTCTGGCTGAGCCAATGCTGGGAAATATGGTGTAAGTGCAGGGAAAAGGAGGCACAACTGCATCACTTTTCAAGCTTGTTACAGAAAACTGACCATTTAACTCAAATTTACTAGAAATACTTCCATTTTCTCTTTCGACATTATTATCCCCTGTTGCCCAAGTCAGGGTGCTGCAGTACTACTAAATAAAAAATGACAGCATTATCCCAGCATACATTAGCTACAAATTACACAGAACTGAAAGAGAGTGATAATCTTTTCTTCTCCAAACTAAGAGGAAAATGTGCTCATCTGTCAGGACTAAAAAGGATTATTTCTTTCCAGAACTCTCAATTCCAAAACTCTTGTGGCTGCCTCCCAGATTATCAATCTGTTAGTTTTTAGGGCATTGAAAATCTTTGAAGCTGGATCTCAATGCAAAGAAAAAGAGACTTTCAAAGGGGCACAGAGCAAAATGCTTGTGTTTCATTGCAGGTGTTCCAAGGCAACTCCAACTCTGGTGACATCGTACGCAACAACTTCATCCCTCCCATAGTGGCCCGTTACATAAGGATTATCCCTCAAACCTGGAACCAAAGGATAGCACTGAAGCTGGAGCTGATGGGTTGTCGAATAATGCAAGGTATGGGGTAAGCAGCACTTCCCAGGTGTGGTGTCCCCAAAGCTTCTCCTGCTGCCACAGTGACACTGATGCCCCTTCTCTTTTTGCAGTTAATAGTTCCTTCACACATTCGATGTGGCAGAAACCAAGTCAGAGCACAGAAACATCCCTTGGGAAAGAGGACAAGACTGTTACAGAGCCCATCCCATCAGAAGAAACCAACCTGGGTAAGAACTATCTGGTGCTGTCCAGAGGAGGGCCACGAAGATGGTCGAAGGGCTGGAGCAAC
>VZTY01007167.1:71826-87862 GCA_013400935.1 Turnix velox
TAAGGAGCAGCATTTTTGCATTTTAAAAGGGAAATTTGAGGAGACCGAGGGGGGACCTCAATAATGTCTATAAATATGTAAAGGATTAGTGTCAGGAGGATGGAGCCAGGCTTTTCTCAGTGACCTCCAATGATAGGACAAGCGGCAATAGGTGCAAGCTGAAACACAGGATTCCACAGAAATATAATAAAAAGCTTTTTTACAGTGAGGGTGACAGAACAGTGGCACAGGCTGCCCAGAGAGGTTGTGGAGTCTTCTTCTCTGGAGACATTCAACACACACCTGGATGCCTTCCTGTGTAACATCATCTGGGTGTTGCTGCTCCAGCAGGGGGATTGGACTAGATGATCTCTCAAGGTTCCTTCCAATCCCTGACATTCTGTGATTCTGTGTAAAACTGAGTGCCAGAAACTTGAAGATGGAAACATGATCATTATCTCCATGAGAAAGTTACAAAGAAAACACATCAGAACTTCAATCACTTCAAGCTTCAAGTATTTTTGGTAATTTTCAGGTCACTGAGCTGAGGTTTAAACCAGGCAATATGGGGTCCTCACATGTACCTTAATTCTGGATTAATTTCTCTTCCATCTTAAGTGGATCTCTGGATAAAAATGCAGAGGATTATTCAGCAACTGCAGTCAGCAGGGGCAGCCTCTGAGATCTTTCAGTAGGGTACTGGGAACACAAAGGATTTTTGAATTATTTTCTTTGATCCTAAATGACATAAACCACTTCTTTTCATTATCTCCCCCTTCATTCATGGCTGGCTGTCCTCATATCCTCTGCTTGTTTCAACAGCTAAGTTTTCTCTCCTCTCCTTCTTCCTGCCATTTATTGAAATCATCCATAACTAACCTCTTTTAAAATTTAATAGCCCAAAAATGAATTCTTTTTTTGTGTATGAGGTATCAAATTTTCATTCCATGTGACTGAACTCTCAGAAACTTCTAGTCTCTACAAATGCACTCAGTAAATCCTTAATTACTACCCTAATTACACAGCTACCACACTATTACCTTTCATTCATCCTCTTTGTTCATTCAAATTAACTAGATGCTTTAAGGCACAACTATCAGTCATCCAAGTACTAAAGTGAAAGATTATTTTTTTTTTAAATATACAATTAATTTAAAAAAATACAAGCCAGACATTTTATCTGAACAAAAAAGACTTTAATGTCTTTAAGTTACAATTTTTAGTCTTGGTAAGTGAAACTTCAGTGGGGGAAAAAAAAAACCAAACTCAGAATATAGTTATTATTCTTAATGCATGGAAAACAAACAAATGAACAAAGACAAAGAAGAAAAAAGGCAGTTTGCACAATTTCACCCAAACTATTTTGAATCCTTTGACAGGTTGGGTCTTCAGAGCTCTTCTTTGCCTGAGGCTTCAGAATATTTACAGTATTACTATACAGATAGATAATGCAAACTTTTTTTTTCCCTTTTATTTAAAAATATTAATCTTAAAATGCACCTCAAATAATACATTTTGAGATACATACTATTAACTATCTTATTATAAATATAATTCACTATTAACCATGGTTGGCCAAGAGTGGATTATGTCAAATTCCATATTAAGTAGTTTAAGTTTCCTTATATCAGCTTTTTGGATGGGTGTGGACTATGTGCTTAACAGAGAAAAGAAAAATCATACACAGGGCTGGGTGTCTGTATTTCATATATAAAAAAACCCAGAAGAAAATTAAATAACAGTCTGAATTAGGTGCAGAAATAACTGCAATGCAGAAGAAGAGTATATTTATTTACAGGTTAATAAAAATATATTCTATTCAGTTTAACTGGATGTCTACATTCACTGCAAGATGTTCTGCTATGAAATAGAGATTAATCCATGATGTAATAATGTCTGGACAGATACAATTAATATCTGATTCTGTGGATTAACATACTGAGACAGATACAAACAGTATTCACTGCCACTTTGACAAAGGAACTACTACATACAGCCTTTGATCAGAGTTAAATTTATTGCCATAAAGCACTTTCCTTAACTTACATGCTCTTAATTAACATTGGTCCCAGACGCCAACAAACACACACTGTCCACCTGGAGTTTAAAATACAATTGTCTCACTGAAGATTGTTTTCAATAGACAAGGAATTACCTACTTTAAAAAAAAAATCACAAAGTTCTCTTTTGAATATTGTTTTATTTTTTAAAAGTAAAAATATATATATATACACACACACAAGTAAACCATTTTACATTTTAAAAAATAAAAATTAAGTCTGAATACTGACTTTCCTTGGAAATTCTTCCAAGCCTAATTTCATTCAATCTCTGGGAATCAGCAGGACTGAGTCTTCCAGTTACCAACAAAGGGAAGAACAGGTATTTGTCTACTGAATCTGGAAATCCCAACTTGCAAAACTTCTCTCAGGTTAAATATTAATCTCTAAGCATCTCAGTATATCTACAATAAATCAGTATGCTAAACCAGCTGGCAGGAAATACAGAGTACATGGAGAAAGGCTGTAGTGTCTGAGCAAAATCCTCCCATCCAGGGCTTTCTAAGCAAAGATTATAAAAACTGCAGGAAAGGAAATGGGAAATGTTATAAGTTACTGCTACATGATTTCATGGCTCATAGTCATCTTCCTCAGCAGTTGTTCCTTCTGTTGATCTCATATATAGACAAAAAAAAGACTAAGTAAAGACTAGAGAAAGGCTCTAGAAATTTCCAGAAGATGAAGGAAAGATCATAGTAACATGGAGAACCTGGTGGACAAGGAATGTTGGAAAAATAACTCTAGAAACATTCTTCTACTTCAGGCTAAAAATGATCAAAAAGCTTTAAGGGAAAAAATAAGTGTGCCAAGAAAGTAGGGAAGAACAAATAAATTAAAAATTTCCCCTCAAAATAAAGGAAAACCCCACAGGCAAATTTAATGCCCCTTTTCAAAGCTGCTAGACTAGATGAACAAGCATCACTTCTTACAACTGCAGCAAGATCTCATACAGCACTGAAAGACAAGAAGATCATGACTTGGCTTTGAGCTACCCTTCCTGACAAAGGGGACACTGAATGTTCCAGGCCACAGACAAGTTTTAGAATCCACACTGTTTCAATATTTGTGGGGAAAAACATGAATCTGGATGCAAAGTTATAGCAGTGGATTCATCTCCTAACACACAGCCAACGTGTCCTCAAGTTTCTCAAGCCTCAGAAAAAGAAACATGCCTGGGGACCTGCTTCTTCTTCACAAGGCTTTATTTTTAAATACTAGTTTCTGTTTGGTGAAAATTGTACAGCCTTGGCTATTTGAAAAACTTTCAGCTGTATGATAAAGACTATTAAAAAAAAAAATTAACCAAGGAATGGAATTCCACCAAGAAAGTGGAACTCAAGCGCTCACACACATACATGTAAATAGCAAAGTTAAGGGATTTATAAATAGCAAAATCTTTGAATAAAGTATATACACTTTTAGGGGTTTTTTTCTATAAACATATATATATATATATATATATAGATAGTGCTCCTAGGAGAGACATGTAACTGTGTCCTACATCACAACTTAGAACATAAGATTAGTTGATGTTACTCTAAAGGCCTTCGAGGTTTTTTTACTTAAGGTATGTGCATCCTACACAGTAACACTTGCAAAGATGTCTTTTTCCACATTAGTTCTGCTCTCAAATGTAAAAAATCTTATCTTTTCACACTGGAGTTCAACAGAGCAGTGACTAGGAAAGCCAGCACTGCACACTGAAGTCATAAATGTGATCACAATGCAGAGCTTGCACGTGGAGAGCGTCACATTTCACCAGAAGATCTACAAATGGAGTATGAGAAAGTCATCAAGAAACCCTCTTCAACATTCCCATCTGCAGCCATTCCCTGGGCCTTCAGATGTACACCAATTAAAAGCTATTTTAAGATACACTGCTCTTACAAAAGGAGTAACATTTTGTTTCAACAGTAAGACAACTACAGGTTAATATGACTGCCATAACATAACAGACAGGGCCAGATACCACTTGATTCTGAGCACCTCCTGCAAAGTTTTGTGCCCTCAACTTCTTCTCTTTTAATTACTTTCATGTGAAATGAACATATTTGGTACCTCACCACAAGCACTCAGCATTTTGGAAGGTCAAACTAATAATGACCAAAGCAAACCATTCTGTATCAGCAGTAATCCTATCCAGCCAAGAATAAATGCCAAATTGATAACGCTGAGAAAAAAATAATACCAAAAAAGTAATTTTTCTCTTGAAAACCCAGGAGCAAGATTCAAATGGAGCCACTGGCAGTGAATTCATGAAAACAACAATAAAAACCTCAATCAAAAAAAAGATCGTTGGTTGAAGGATCACAATCAGTGAGTATCCCACTGTCCCCTCTGGGTCTCAATGGTCTTTGCACAAATAAAAGCGCTGGTTTTTGTATTCTGAGGAGAAAAAACAAGCAACCAACCCCAAAACTTTCTCTTCAGTTAAAATTCAAAAACCCAAAGTAAAAAAAAATCATGGATACAATGGTACAATCCCCCACAGTTAAAGGTCATTTCACACCAAACTGAACATCAGTTGCCCTTTAAAACATCAAAGGGGCAAAACACAGCTGGCCACATCTCACCCTACTTTCCCAGGGATATTCAACAAAACTAAATGTTGAAGGTATTGAGGTTCTCCTCTTTAGAAATCCCATGCTTTGGTGCTTTATTATTAAAAGGAAATTCATTTCACATGCTACTGTGTGTCACACACAAGACAGTTGTCCACATGAAGCCCTGAGGTAACCGCCTTTTTTCCAGGCAACAGTAAGACAGTCCCCTTGACATCTAACCACCCTTTTACAACCTACACTAGTAAATGTAACTTGGAGCAGTCAATATTGATTATCAATTGTCCCCAAAGACAGGATCTGTCCAGTTGATTTGTGTTTGTTTGGGGGCCTTTTTAGGATAAAGACTCAGCAGAACGTGCTAATTTGGGCGCAGTGTCTTCTAAAGAAGCTTCAACCGAATTGCCGAGGTCTCCATTTTCGTGTCCATCAATACTTGGTTTTTTATCAAACACTGCAAGTTAAAAAAGAAATTTTATTTAAGGAAGAGAAGCAAACTTGGGAAGGACAGATCAGTGAGCCTTATTTCAGAAATCAGAGCTTGTTGAAAAGACTCCTAAAATAAGAGCTAATAGGCTTTCAGCAGAACATAATATGACAGGGAGACAGGATCTGTTTCTATATTTCTCTGATTCAAAAAATCTATTTGAAGATGACAACAATATAAAAACGTTAAGGGAAATTAACTTCTCTTAAACTGGAGTCAGGAAAAGATTAGAATAAATCTGAATTTCGGCCTTTGGGAAAAGGTGACCACAAACCCCCCCCCAACAAATTAATTCTGTTAATTTATTTGTATCTCTTTAAATCAGGCCAATAAGTGAGGGACCAACCCAAAGAGCTGACAGACAGAAGGTTAATTGAATTAAAAATAGATTGATTTTAATATATAAAAAGGAGCTTTCCAGAAATTGGTTTGCATATGGAGGCTTCAGAATTAAACTGCACGTAGAAGGGCTTACCTTGTGAGGGTTTGACATCCACGTTTGCATCTTTCCTATTAGAATTTGAATTTGCTCCCTCTTCCAATTCATCGAGATATAAACGATAACGGTGCCCACTCTCATCTTCATATTCTACATTTTCATCATCTGAATCAACTTCTGGAGCAACATACACTACTTCAAATTCAATCTCTCCTCTCTAAAATGCAACAAAAGCCACAAATGTATTTATCACTGCACAGGATTACCCAGGGTTACTGAAACAAATGCATTTTGCTCTTGTAAATACCTCAGATATCTATCTGAATTAAGTTTTTATTACCTAAAGGGGTACAGCTACACAGCTGAGATTACCCAAGTTGCCTGAATTATGTGCCAATACATTTCAAACTTCTAAAGAGTAAGCTTTCTGATAAAATAAGTTTTATCTGTTCACTGTATGAAAGCAAGGAAGAAGATTCTAGATCACAAAGCATATTACAAACATTGTTTGGCTGGATTTGATCAGTCATAAAAGAATAAAGCATTATGTCATTAAATAATTATTGCTGTGGGGCCATGTAACAAGCTGATTTCCTTCAGCCTTACTTCAGTTCTGGAGCCCTCAGCATTAGAAGGATCTTGAGCTATTGGAGAAGATCCAGAGGAGGCCACAAAGATGATCAAAGGGCTGGAGCAACTGCCTTATGAGGACAGGCTGAAGGAGTTGGGGTTGTTCAGCCTGGAGAAGAGAAGACTAAGGAGGGACTTCATAGTAGCTTATCAATACCTGAAGGGGGCTACAGAAAGGCTGGGGTAGGACTTCTGAATAGGGCACAGGATGGCAGGACTAGGAGGAATGGATGCAAACTGGAAGAGGGGACATTTAGGCTGGATATAATAAAGTCCTTTAGTGTGAGGATGGTGTCCCTGCCCATGGCAGGGGGTTGGAACTGGATGATCTTTAAGGTCTCTTCCAACCCAAACCATTCTATGATTTTAAGAATCCTTAGTCAACAAGGATTTAACTGAACCAGTGAGGGCCCAGCTTTTTTCTCCTTAAATTGCAAGACATAAGAGGATTTAGCATAATGTAATACAGCTTCAGGAATCACTGGAGCTTAGAGGAACAACAAGCTTAACAGAAAACATTACAATACAAGGTAATTCAACAGGCAGAAGACAGGGAGCACCTAAATGGGTCTATGGATTACAAGTCCCAACTGACCTGCTGTGAAAGAATAGTTACAGCTTCTTTATGTTTTGCATCTCTTAAATTAACTCCATTTACTGCCAGAATAGCATCACCAACATGCAGTCCTCCACATCTATCAGCAGGTTGTCCAGGGTGGATTTCAGAGATCAGTATTGGAACACCATGCTCCTTCCCACCCTGCAAAAGGAAAATGTTGATTTTAATTAACTAAGATGCCCAAAAGCATAAAATGAACATTCTGGTACCTGCTCCTAAAGTGCTTATTTCAATTTTTATTACAGAAGATTAGAAAGCATGCTTCAGAGAAAAAGAATACTTAAGAACAGTGCATGAGACACTTCTCTTCCTCTCAGAAGAATGAGGGGAAATTTCAAATATACCTCAGAGAGTCAAAGGAGACAATTCTGAATAATAATACAAGTATAAAATCATATACCAGCTGGTGAGACAATACCAAAATCTTATTTTAAAAAAAAGCATAACAGACAGTAGATTGACTTGCCAGAAATATAAATCATGTTAAGAATGAAAGTATAGTAGTTAGAATTGTCAAAATTTGTTGTAAAAAGTTAATGCAGCTTTTGCTATATGTGAAAGGTGTGGGAGGTGTTCCTGCCCATGGCAGGGAGGTTGGAACTAGAAGATCTTTAAGGTTCCTTCCAACCTACACTATTCTTCAATTCTATGAAATGCTCTCAGATGATTTCTGCTCTTCTACAGACTTACCATGCCTGAAATCCACTACTGGCTAATCTGCTAGTGTCTATACCCTCAATATATGTTGAAATAATCAGTTTTACATAAAGCACCAGTTACCTGCTTCCTATTCTATCAGAATGAGTCTTCAAGTTCTATGAGCAGAGCTACGGATTTGCATATGCTTTTTTTCATGTGTTCTAACAATTCGTTCACTAACCCACATATTTTACAGAAGGAAAAATACCAATTGCTTTTTATATGTCATGGAAAATTAATCCAAGTACTCACTGTGATTGAAATTCCTAGTCCTTCATGGTCTTCTTTAACTAGCAAAACTTTTCTGATTGGACCAACACCTTGACTCTTCTTTAAGGCATCAGGATCCTGGTTTGGTAAAACACAGACACAGCATAAATACAAATGTGTAAAGCAAAAAATTATGCCTTTCTGCACTGGATTTATTTTAGTTGTATACAGACAGTATACCAGCAACACAGCTTTAGACTAGCTTCAAGGTTACAACGTCCCTCTACAAACAGGGTATGAAAACCAGAAAATATTCCTTCTCATGATGTGTTCCAGATGAGAATATTTATTTCAAGTATTTCAAAGCTGAGTGATACACAGTACTTAACTTCAAAATAAGGAAATCAAACATATTAAAATACAAGGGAATGCTGATTATGAAAAGTTATATGATGTAAACTACAACTGAGAACTAGAAGACATAATACTATCCCAAGGAAGGGGTTGCTTTCTCTAGTTTATTGCCCTTATGATGAAAACAAACCTAAAAGCATTCAATTCAAAACTAAGAGAGAGACTAAATAAACTAAGATATTTGTTTCACTTTGATTAGCTGCTGTTACCATTTTGCATAGCCTTAAAATCACACGTGTACTTGTCCACTAATATTTTTATATTATTTGTGTTATACATTAGAATCATAGAATAGTTTGGGTTGGAAGGGACCTTAAAGATCATCTAGTTCCAACTCCCCTGCAATAGGCATATATTATATATTTTTTTTATATGCCATTGGCAAGATAAGCACCAAGATCCATCTGACCAAGCCAGGTATTTAGAGGAGAGCAAATTAAAGCACTTTCCTGAAAACATTTGGGTTTATGCACTGATTAACAGATCATGAGACAATGTGGGTGAATACCAAGGCCACCCACTGTGAAATTACTTTTAAAAGTTTTATTTTATACCGTACTTTTTGGAGGGGAAAAAAGTCAATTCTTTTACAAAGTCAACTTATCTAGCTTTTAATTTTTTTTTAAATTAATTTCACCTGAAACTGATCCCAAAAATGTCATTACTTTTATTTTTTGCAAAGAAAGTTAGCTCCCCATTTTGAAATCTAGGTAACAAAATTATACTGTTAAATTCATGTTTACATAGACACATAGTAGAGGCTCAGTTTTCAAAAGGAGTAAAGTGTTCCTAAGCCAAATTAAGCCAATCTTTCTTGGTCACTTATGGAGACATGCTGTTCACCATGGAGCTGTCTTCCAGCATACATTTTTCAGACATGACACTTTAAAGAACAGAATACAGAAGTGAAAACTATCACAAAAATTAAGAAATAATTCATATCTGTTTTACAGAAATGCTAAAAATCATGGAGAAGTGGTTCATCTCTTCAACTTACATGTCCTGGTGGTGCTTGCATTGGTCGTTTTAGATCATTCCTACCTCGACAAGCTCTGATAACAGTTTTGTGACGGTGGAGGTGTATTTCTGCTTCTAGCTGGTTCCAGAGCTTGTCATGAGCAGGTCCCTTCATATCTCTGCCCAGTAACTGAATCTGCTGGACCCTACACAGTGAAAAGAGAGTAAAGCAATACATATTACAACTGAAAAAAATCAATGCATTGTACATTTCATATATTTCATCCAGCCAAAGCACACAGTAACTAGAGCAAGGGCAATAACCATGAGGTCTTCTTGTTTATTCCCTTTGTTGTGCTAACTTTAGACCTACCTCTAGGGATGCAAAGAAAGAAAAACACAACAAGAAAATCTCATGCTAAGAGATTGACTTTACATACCTTCCAGCTAGTTCTTTATCTAAATACTTGGCTGCCAATCTTGCTCCATAAACCTCAGCCTGAAGCACAGCAATGTGTCTACGAAGAGCTTCATTTTCTTTCCTCAGCAGCTTCACCTCAGCTTCCAGCTGAGCTTCTTTCACTTTTTCTTTCTTGTTAGCTTCAAGCTCTCTCTCCTTTAGGAAAGAAAAAAAAAAGTTGAAAGCTTTTATCAAAGCCTTTACCTAAAGAGCACCGAGTGCTTCCGCACATGGAGTGTGAAATAACTCTTTAGGGTACAGGACACACATGCAGAAGGAAAAATGAAAGCAGGGACTCTGGCACTGCAGCTAGTGGTTTGCATACTCCCCTCTGGGGACACAGGGCCTTGCAGTCAACTTGGTGCTCCTGACATGATTTATATCCAGCTTACAACTCCCCAGCACACAATGCATCTAGTGGTTTAAAGTCCCAGGGCTGTAACTTGTGACAGTGCTTCTGCCTGTCACACACAGGTGGCAAAAAAGTAGATATAAACAATGAAAGGGAAGATTATTTTTAAAATTAAAACCATTACATATTCCCATTTGGTAATATTTTTGTTATATTAATGCAATTTTTAATGTTATATTAATGCAATTTTTAATGTGAGGGAATCTAAGTCTGCATACCCTTAAAAATTACAATTATTTTCATGCAAACAAAGAAAAGACCAGCCAAGGATCTATCCAAATCAGATTCTGATGGCCACAAAACTAAAGCCAGAGATTATACACATGAAGATGCCTGCTCTGACAAAACTTAAAACAGAAGTTAGTGCAAAACAGCTTTGTTAAAAAAACAAAACAAAACCAAACCTCCCCAAATCCCTCCTTTTACAGTAGCCAAAGAGTTTCTACACAGGTACAGTGGTCTTATAATGTGTTAGTTATGGATGTATTGCAACTATTAGTTTGAATAGTATATAGGTCCCCCTCTATGTCTGTGAACATCATCTCTTTGAAAAATACAGACAGACAAAGACTACAACTTGACAGACAAATGAAGGCACATTATTCACATCCAATTTTCTTCCTCATTGGATATTTTTATGATTTATTTAATGAATAAAGCTAAGAAACTAAAAAAATCATAACATCTTGGCCAATAATCTGTGAGAATGTAACTGTTCAGAAGTACATTTCTATTCAGAAAAGCACTTCAGATATGTGCAGTGTTGAAGATCAAAGCTTACAGTTACCAGCTATCCATCCTGTGGCTTTTCAAAGAGCAAATACTGAGCAATGATACCAAGACACATAACAAACTGGAAGTAGAAAAACTTAAGTCTATCACCATGAAAGATTAAAAGATAAAGAGAAAAAGTGATGCAAAGTCAGCTTTTATCTGTGTATTACTGAGTTTACAGTTTGGGCTGTTACATGAGCCAGTAAGTAACTGTCTGCATAAAGAGAAATTCTAAAAGTAAAAGGGAAAAGTTAGGGTTTTAAAAAAATTAATTAAAAATTAAATAAAAAAAATATAATATATCTAAAATTTCATATTACACTGGAAGATGTGCATGGTGTGGTTCATGCTTTACAAATCACATCACACCTTCAAAATAATCACTCTGAGCATCAAGTTGTCACATATTACCCCAAGATGGGAGACTTAGGAAAGAGGGCATCAAAACTAGAAAAGGACAAGCAGAGAAAATTCTTTATACAGCATCCTCCCAACAGAGAGGAAGAAGAAAGAAAGCCACATCTGTTTTGCCAGTTTGTGAGGCTGACATATGGAAGTTGCTGCACAAAACAAAAGCACTGCTTAAACACAAAAGGAGACAATGAGCATACTTACCATCTCATCCACAGAAAGGACAGACTTAAGACAGAAGAAAAGAGTTCCATAATTAGAGAAACAGACATTAAGAACTTCAAGAAAAATGCAACAGCTAAAATTATTTATTCCAAAAGAAATTTTCCAGCAGATTCTATATTTTTTTAGAAGGCATAAAGAAGCAGCACATTGCTATATTTAGTACCAAGCAGCAATTTTGGTATTTTGCAGTGAAAAGTTATTTAAAATTGTATTTAAAATTGTAACATTACTGTAGTATTGAAAACAATACTTTCTTCTAGAAAGCTAATGTGAAATGCATGAAAGTTTTGCAAGTATCACAGAAAATATATTTTGTAACATAACATCTGTTGAACAGATAGGAAGATTTTTTTTTTTCTTTTCAGAAAGAATAACAAAAAATTATTAAAAAGGGACACGAGGGATAGAAAGGAGCAGCAAAAAAAGATGAAGTGCAAAACACAAGAAAAAAAATTCTACTTGGCAACTTCATAATCTTAGATAGAAAGAGATACTGTGCCTGCACTAAGCAGATACACCACCCCTAAAAACAGATCCAGCCTAAACTCTGTGATGTTTATGAAAAACTTGGCAACCTGAAACATTCAGAAATGTCTGAGTTCACCACTGTGCACAGTTTCACAGTTGCTGAATATGCATTTATGCAGAGTCTACATTCAGTGGTTATCATTAACAAAGAAAGAGGGAAGTTAGCCCAGAACTTCATCTGCCCAGCAAACCTCATAGTGGCTTGTCAACACCTGAAGGGGACCGACAGACAGGTTGGGGTAGGACTTATTAATCCAGGATGGCAGGACTAGGAGGAATGGAGGCCAATTGGAAGACAGGAGATTTTGGGCTGGATATAAGAAAAAAGTTCTTTCTTGTGAGCGTGGTAAGACACTGGAACATGTTGCCCAGAGAGGTTGTGGATGCCCCCTCAATCCCTGGAGGTGCCTAAGGCCAGGCTGGATGAGGCATTGAGCTACCTGGTCTGGCAGGAGGTATCCCTGCCCATGGCAGGGGGGTTGGAACTGGATTATCTTGAAGGTCCCTTCCAACCCAAACCATTCTATGATTCTATGAATGCTCTGCCCACACTGTCCATCTTTGTCCTCTGAGGCTTTTTGACTGACAGGTCAGCATGACAGTTTTTATCTACTAAAACTCAGACTTTCCACTTTATTGCCATGAAAGCAGTTTTAGTTTTGCTTGTCCAGGCTTCCCCAGCTTTTGGTATCTACAACAGTTTAAGTGAGTTTCTTTCTGTTAGAGAAATGAAATCCTCAAAGGTAAAGTAAAGCAAACTCAAAAATATTAGCTCTGCTGTTTATGAAAAGGAGGAACTAACTGGAATTGAGGAAATAGTATCAATCTGGGCTGTTAATTCAGTTTCAACACAGATCAAATTTGAAACGAAGTAACAAGAAACAAAGTAAAATATTTACTGTCACTTTTGGAGAAAATATCACTATCTGTGGTGATTTAATATATCTTCAGAAATTGTTTATAACAAGAGAAGGAAAAATAAAAAGGTTAAAAGCATTATTTTCTCTATGTCATTCAGACATTAAGCCTCACTAACAAAATTCAAAGACCAAAGCCACTTACAGTGATATCTTGGATCAAAAAAAAATGTTACATGAACACTTGCAGTCTAGCACTTAAAAAACGCTGCTGATGTTTAACTAATACCTATTTACAGGACCATAAAAGTATTAACAGCTCTGAAAAAGCTTCATAATGGTTAAGCTGTAACTCTATATTGAATAATTTATGTGCAGACAACTCAGAAAATGTTACTCTTCTGCTGTGCAGACTTAGGAACACAGCTCTAATTCAGTTACACCTCTTAGGCCTGAAATAGGAAAAATTTTGGTTACATCTGTTACTCAGTGATTAGTCTAGATAGCCTTTAAGTCTTACAGCCTATTCCATGTTAACTAACAGGATGAAATAGCATGATGCATTAGATTGGGAGTGGGTATTTGCAACCAATCTGTGGAGCAATTTTAAGAACTGACAGAGAGGTAGACTTTGATTTATGCCAACAGTTAGAAACCACAATCTAGTGCAACATTACTTCACTTTTCTAACTGACAAAGTCTTAGAGTCTGAATCTGTGCTGTGGTCAGTAACAAGGCTGACTACATTTTACTTACCAGACAATAACAATTAATTACAGATTAATAATTGCTAACTTCTGAGGGGATTCATTTAGGTCTAAGTTTCTAAAAAACACATTGTATAAAATTCTCAGTGGTTCACTCAGTCTGCTGCATGTAGCAATAAAAGGCAACACAGATGCATCTGCAGCATTCTTGAAAAGTGACAGGACTGTGTTGTCATCTACCTTCTCTTTGTACATCCAAACAGTACTGTTCTTACACTTATCAGAGTGTAACTGCAATAAAAATATAATTCCCACATTTTCAGCTTTTTTAAGATATATGAAGATTTTGTTGCATCTAAATATTGGAAGCTATTATCTTTTGCAACTTCTGCCTACAAAAAAGCTTTAAAACCCAACAAAGTATTTTCTTATTCTATATTAAGAAACCACTTAAAAACAGTTTATGTAAAGCCAATTAAAATTCTTATTCATTATTCTGATACCACCTATATTATTTTTAGTGGCTGCTAACATCCAACTGTAAACATTATTTTTTAAAGTTTATTCTCTCTTAACATTTTTAATAAGAAACTTTGTAACCAGCTTATTCAAACCTTCCAAGGAAGAACTTCAGCAAGGAGAGGGAAAAGTAGAATGTAATCCTCCATTCAAGCCACAGTACTCACCAGTTTTGCCTTAATAGCCCCAGAATCAACATTCTGACCAGTTTTGGCATGGAGCTGAAGCTGAACAGCATGGAGTTGCAACAGCTGGTCGTGCACTTCCTTTTCCAACACTGCTTTCTCTGCCTGTGTTTCTGTCAGTTCAGACTTCAGATCAACTAGCTGGGCCTGTGAAGATATAATCCATCATAGTAATTAGAGCAATGATCAAATGGTGTCATCAAAACTGATCTATAGACATGTAATTTGCTGGTATGTATATACTACAGATGGTGTAATACAAATAAAGGCACATGCTGTCACAAGTTCCTCTGTAGACCAGCTTAAGGACTCATTTGCAGGTCCCCAGATGCCACCAAATTCATTCATGCACAGAGCCGGTGCTGAACAACCACAGAGAAGAGAGTAAAAGAAACTGTTTTTTTCTTCTTAAACACACAATGGCACATGAAGGTGATGTCTCCTCCAAAATAGAGCAATGGTATTAAATCTACACTGCATTTAGAACCATAGCAATGTAAACACAATTTAAAGCTTAAAAATTATTAAACCTTATTGAAAAAATATTAAAGTAAAATGACATTTATAAATGTGATGCAGAAATCAGAGTTGGAAGAGATCTTCAAATGTCATCTAGTCCAAGCCCTCTGCAGTGAGAAGGGACATCCTGCACAAAATCAGGTTGCTCAGAGCTTCAGCAAGCCTGGCCTTGGCTGCTTCCAGGGATGGGGGTCTCCATCATCTCTTTAGGCAACCTGTTCCACTGCCATGGGGAAGAACTTCTTGTTAAGGTCTAAAAGCAAAACTGAAATCCAAAGAAAATAAAATAAAAATCTAAAATCAACAAACAATTGTAAACAGCTTAACTGAAATAGTACATGAGATGGACAAATCAGAAGCCATGAGCCATGAATTAACATGAAGCAATTAGACCAATGTAATATTGCCCAGCCTCACCTAGTAGAGAATGACATAAAGGAAACAATAGAGTGCTGTCAAAAAAAGAAAAAAAAAAAAAAGAAAAATAAGCTCTTTCCCTGTGTAAATTACAAAGCAGCAAGAATGATGGTTTCTAGTTTTGCAACATGTAGGACACTCCAAAGGGGTCACAAACAGACTGTCAAACTAACAATAAAAAGAAACAGCACTCTGCATAAGACCTAGGATTTACATTCATATCCTGCTGCTTTAATAAAGAGAGCAAAATGAGAAATGGTGTGAGTACACATCATGGAATTTATCTATTTACACATTATGAAAGTCATAAATCTATCCCCAGGAACGGATGAAGATAAAAGAGTCACACCAAAAGACAAAGACAATAAGCAAGTTTCAAATCTTGTGATCTACTTCTATGAAAGCTGACAAAACTTTACATTGTTGCACAGCTTTCTTAGCTTGCCCAAGCTTATTTAGTTCTCCTTTTTTACCCTTACTACATGTGAATGTTTTTCATTCACATTTGTTATAAAGGATGGAAGTTCAACAGCTCTGCTTTTAGTTCTGGAAGGTACTCAATAAAATCCAGAGAGGGGGGCAAAACCAGCTCAGGAAGCAACAAGCACAGAAAAAAAATATGGGTAGAGTCATGTTTTCACTGTATGAGGCAGAGTTTCTACAAGGCACAATCAGATAATATAATTATAATGTTTCAATTCACACAAGCACAATGAGGAGCACAATGTTGCACAAGCAAATATGCAAATCCTTTAATTGTTGCTTGATGGGTAATGATTCTTAGAATCCTAGAATGACTGGTTGGAAGGGATATTAAAGATCATCTAGCTCCAACCCCCCACCATAGGCAGGGACACCTCCCACTGGGCCAGGTTCCTCAATGGCTCATCCAGCCTGGCCTTAAACACCTCCAGAGATTGAGGGGGCATCCACAACCTCTCCGGGCAACCTCTAACAGTGTCTCACC
>VZTY01007167.1:88099-98394 GCA_013400935.1 Turnix velox
GTTCTTTAACACTAACTTGCTGATTTAGCCAGAAGAGGAGCTTTTCTGTACTCAAGAGAGTATATCACTGTGAAGATAAGCAGTCATCACACACCAGCAAGCACCACAATACAAGGAAACACCTCTTTGCTAACTCATGTGCAAGTCTGTGACCCAGGCAACACACAGTTTATAACAGTTATTAACTGCTGAAAGTGGCTGATGGAGGTGCAATTTAATAGTGAAAGCCTACACCCAAGCCTTACAGCAGAGAACTGGAGAACCAAGCACACTGGATACAAGAGACAAAATCTGCAGAGCTCCTTTTTCCTTTAATTCTACCATCTTGGGCAAGGTGAATGCCTTCTGACGTAAGCTAAATTGTTTCTGACTTACTGAAGTCTTCATTACAATTCTCAGACCAAGACACATAACTGGAATTTGGTGCCAATGGCAATGGGAAGTGCCTGGTCTGGACCTAATGATGAAAGCCAAAAGCTTACTCAAATGAACCAGAAAACAAACAAGTTTCTTCTCTACTAAAAGAAATCGGACCATTTGTTTCAATGCTCCACTTTTCCCAACTCACATCTGAGGACAACAACCCCTAACTTTTCCTGAAGTCCTTTGAGAAATATTTCACTTCAATACTGGCTGCCAGAACTGAGATGTGTATGAAACACTATAAAAAAAAACTAAGTGAAAAAAAAAAAAAAGAAGTAAAACATTAGTGACAGAATCATTTGTTTTTTTGAAGTATCTCCTTCAAGAATGTTTTCCAATTTATCAATAAGTAGATTTCTTTGTATTTACAGTCCCAATTGCAGTCCACATACTGCCAACTACACAAGACACTACTTAGTTTCTTACCTTTTCCCTCCCCTCACTGCTCTGAATTATAAAAAAACAAGAACAAATCTGTATTTTTCCTTCTTCCAAAAAGTAACAGTAAACACCTGCCATTTCACAAAGAGCTACTGTTTCAGATTATTGCTCTGTTGGCCTATAAACAAACTACTTTTAACTCTAAATTCAATTCAAGTAAACTCCAGACCTTGGTCAAGACAATCAAATAGTAGAACTCGGGTTTTATCTTCCAAACAATCTAACAGAGAGGTGAAAGGCTAACTTTACTCAATTTTGGAGAATATTTTGCCATTTATCAGGTATTTTCTGCTTCACAAAGATCTTATGAAAATTAAATAAAAAATTATAAATTATTTTTTCATTCCACAAGATATAAACCAAATCATAACACTTATGAAAATTAAATAACTCAAGAATTTATAATTATTTTTTCATTAAATAAGATATAAAATGAATCATAATATTAAATAACAGAAAAAATGCTCATTCTGCCAAAAAAATATTACCATAATTTTTTTTTTAAATCCCTAGATAAAATAGTCCAGATATAATGTCCTTCCATTTTTGATCAACAGTTCTCGAAGTCTTAAGTAGTGTTTTAAATTGGGAGGGACAAGACTTGGAGCTGTAGAAATAAAACAAAAATAATTCCAACTATTTTTTAAATCATAATATTTTTACATATGTTGGTCTGAACTCCCATAAAAACGACTTATCTCTCTCATCTGCATATTTTTCATAGAAAGGCGATTGTTAGAATAACTACACTAAAGTAAGCACAAGATCTGTCAGTATTGTTCCATGAAGATCAAAAATGTGGACCTTGACTTGACAATGCAAATACAAGAAGGAACTGATAAATAAATGCAATGTGAAAGAAAAGTACAGACACTGAGATACTCATGTTTAGAGATGCACAACAGGAAGCAGACAGATGGCATGATAAAAACCATGCACTACCATTTCTCATAACCGTCACCACTTGAAGGAGGCACTAGAAGATGGCAACATCATGACCTCAGAGAGCTAAAGGATCAGAAGGAGCACACACAGACTGAAAAAAAACTTCAGAAAGTGGGATGATGGTGACTAACGTACCACACTGACAGGAAACAATCTGCCTCTCACTACTGAAAGGGAAAGCAGTGGCAGAGGGTTGGGGAGCAGACAGAAGTCACCATCAGGTAAAACAATGACAAAGTTTTTCACTTTGGGAAAATCACAGAATAGTTCTGGTTAGAAGGGAGGTTGAAAGGCAGGGACAGCTCCCACAAGACCAGGCTGCTCAGTGCCTTGTCCAGCCTGGGCTTAAACACCTCCAAAGAAGGGGTATCCACAACCTCTCTGGGCAAGAGAAGCTTTTTTGTTTTCTGAGGTATCATTCCAATAATCCCTGCAGTACAAACAGAGCCTTGAGATAATAGATACAGAAAAAATAGCTATGGCTTTTCTATTGTACAGAGAGGAGGACTAACATTATTGCTGAGCTAACTGGAAAGTTAGACCATCTTAGGTCTGACAGGACCAGGCAGTGGCATTAATTATCACAACAAATAAAAATGAGAGGAAGACCTGAACTCCCTGAACATCAAAGCATAATGAGTGCTTTTTGAGGCTTGTAATGATGCACTTTTCAGTGTATTGATTTCTGGCTAAAAAAAAACAAAACAAAAGGCTAAGTATAATGGACACATTAGAAAACACACAGGTCTTTCAGCAAAGGAAAGCCAGATAGATACAGAAACACTCACTGGATTGCCAGTCATAAACCATAAACCATCTAATCCCTTTTAAGCAGCAATCTCTAAAGATTTTTTATTTTCCTTTCACATCAGCCCTTCAAGGTGCACCCAGTTCATTCTCATAACAAGTCTTCTGAAGTCATACAGGTCTGAAAATTGCCTTTTTAAAATGGAAAGATTTTTTTTTCCCATGCCATCATCTGTAGATGCCAGCAACTACCAGAAACACATAAGCATATTAGAAATTAAAAAAAAAAACAACTTAGATTTCATCATCTCTATCTTAGGTTTCTCAACAAGGCAGTCTAGTGACGTAGAATCTTAGAATGGTTTGGGTTGGAAGGGCCCTTAAAGATCATCTAGTTCCAACTCCTCAGCCATGGGCAGGGACACCTCCCACTAGACCAGGTTGCTCAATGCCTCATCCACCCTGGCCTTAAACACTTCCAGGGAGAGGAACATCTCTCCCTATTTCTCCTTCCCTCCGTTCTGATTTGAATTGAATCCATTTTCAAGATTCACAGAAATCCTTTAGAAGGCTAAGGTTGCCTATGATTAAAGTTCCTACAACATGTAAGTCTCATGCAAAACAGGAGAGAGTAATGGATTAGTGTCCTCATAGGGGGAAAAGTTGTGGAAATCAAGAATTTTGTTAGTTTTTCTAACACTCAGAGGCAAGAGCAAACAGCACTGAGGCTCAGCACCACATGTGCAGTCCTGAGCCACTGACTCTCATCCAGCCAACTAACCAAAACCAAGCGTAGAGGAAAAGACAAAGGATACCATGCTGGGGAAACTCACAGATTCCAGGAAAGAACTGGGGGTGACTGAACTGGAAGGTCTTAAGTGACTTGAGAAATTGCTCAGCAATTACTTCCTTTAAGTCAAAAGCATTGCCTGCATATCAGTAAAACAAGACTTCACAAGCGCCACTGATTCTCTTACCAATAAAACACCTCCAGCACATATATTTTTTAATAGCTGATTTTACAGAGGCCTCTAAATCCAGACAAATCAAGTATACAAGGTGGTTTTACTTCTTCAGCAGCATGTTCTCATCTAATTTATGCTAGACGCCACAAAGTTTACTGTCATTTGTGTTTATGTATTTCAACATTCACTCCCGACTGGGACTATTAACTTTCTGATTTAAAGGCTGAAACATGAAATACAACAGAGCACACTACAAATCTGTGATAGCTCTGTGACTTCCACCCCAGAAAATGTACAAAAAGGAAATAAGTATCAAGATGCAACACTAATATATCCACTTAATGTTATTTTTTGGGAGCATTTTTTTAAAGACAGATGTTGTTTAAAGGCAAAAGCAGGTTAAAAAACCCAAAACTTTAGTAATGCTTTAAAAACAATGAAATCATTATTCCTAAGTCTTCCCATAATGTTACACAACTGCAGGATAAAACACAATTTTTCAGGAAGTAACCAGCTGTAGCTCCTACAGCCTGAGGCCCAAACATCCTCAGAGGCACCAGACAGAGAAATGGTGGTGGTTCAACAACACAAGAGCTTGTCCTGGACATTTCTGAACCACCCAGCCCACATACAACTAAGTTTTTATGGTGAACCCCAGATTCCAGCTCCAGCAAATTGATGTGAATTATTCAAACTCTTAAGAACTATGCTTCCCTGCTGGAAAAAAAGGACTGTTGTCTCTCCAGTTATCATCACTTGGACTACAGACCTCTGAAAGACAAGTACGTTCTACCTTGCCTCAGTCCTGACTGTCTGAATCTGAATCTTCCTGCCCATTAAGCAGCATTTGCTGCAATTTCTCACACAACCCTATTAAGTTTAATGGACTGGTTTGAATGAGAAACCATGAAACAGATCAGAGCTCCATTAACCTCGCTGTGCTCCCTGCAAAGCTAAACAATGTCACAACACAGTAAAAAAATGTTACTTCCAGTTGATAAAAAACACCCTGACTTCAACACAGTCAAATAATGCTTGCTCATTGCTTGTCAATGATGAAAATATTGCAAGAAATTATTTTTAAAGACCATGCTCACAAATTTCTATGAAATTAAAGGTCTTTAGTTCATGGTTACTCTGACTTCAAAAAGGATATACATGATTTAAGTCTTAGTTGAAGCTTTAAATGGTCTTATCATGTGGCTAATGAAACAGAATTTATGACCACTGAGTCCCTAAATAGACACCACAATAGTGTAGCTACATGGGTAGCCCTGGGTAAAAATGCAGTGCACAAAACTGAACACACAAATTATAAAACCTAATATAGAAAAACAATAATTAAGTACAGGTCACCCCTCTTAAAAGGGCTTAACTATTGTCAGAGGAATTATAGGTATCAAACTAATGACAACTTGGTACATAAACTAACTGAAAAATTTAAGCAAACCCTTACTTTCAATTCCCAAATATCTGAAAACTGTTCCCATCTTGGAATACTAAATTAGCTGGATCAAATCTCATTCAACCGATTTTCCACAAAACCACATTCTATCCAATACCAACAGATTACTATTCCAAAAGAGAAATAAGCACTCAGAGTTCAAAGTGACTTTAAAAAAGCAACACCTCAGTAAATACTAAAAAAATTTATGATATTTGAAAACACTAAAAACAATTTACTTTTCTTCTGATGTTACTACGGCTACGGTCCCAGTTTTATAAACATCAGTGGGTTAAGAAATATCTTGGGCTCAAAAAGATGCATTTCTTACTACAAAACAAAGGAGAAAAGGGACAAAAACCACAAACAGACCCTAATAAGAAGGTGTTGTGGTCTTATCTTGGTTTAAAAATACTGCTAAACAACAAAGGCAGACTATAGTTCAGCTCCACAAGATGGACTCACACATTATATGAAAAGTCACCATGCACATAATGTAAGCTATATTTTGATTTTTTGAGTTTCAGATTTTTTTTTTTTAAACAGGAATCTCCAGGTTACCTAAATGATACTACAATTGCTTGTCTGATACCTTAATAATTTACTTGCTTATAGGAACATGCTCCCCTAAACCCACTGATTTCAAAGGCATCATGGGCAAAAAACTATAAATGCTATTAACTTCTTAGACATATTCTTCAACGTTTTCCTTAACTTTAACATAACACAACTGCCAAGTCACAGGGTGCGCTCTACCAGACATTCCTTTCTAGCTTGTTCATTTGAAATTGCAGAATCAGATTGGCAGTCCAAGTGCCAAACTGATGTCAAGCTCAGTTTTCACTGGCACATTAACCTACTTCTATTATTTTAACGAAATTGCACCACACTTTCATTTTTTGAAATGGATTGTGATTTTGAAACACCACAGTCACAGTGTAATCTCTTCACCTCAAGTGACAGTCAACCAGGAAAAGCAAATCCTACAAACTTCCTTTCAATTAAAAATCTACGAAAATCTCACACAGACTGTCAGCCTGTGCTTGCTGATCTATAACTCTGAGAGACTGAAAGACAGCATCACAAAAAATTTCCTTTAAAATGGCTGTCATATCTTCTTGTTCTAACAGCCTGAGGCCCTTACTGTCCTCCATTTGTTCATCCTGAAGTTCATCTTGGGAAAGAAAGTGGCTTCTATCATCTAACACCTTTTCCCCTCTCGGATAATCTGCTTAATTCAACTCTGTCCTACTGTGACCAGCAGCAAAATAAACCAAATCCTCTTCCCCTTTTGTCTAATTAAAGGCTGCAAATATTACAAGCACACAGCAATAGCCTGTACTCATCTCCCTACTCCAAAGCATAAGTAAATTTATTTGCATACATCCACTGTGCATCCACCTGCCTTCAGGTTCCTTCTAAAAATAACTCAGCCCTGTATTGGCAAGATGTAACTTCCTCTTTGGAAATTAATGTGTTCCTGGAATACTTCTTCCACTATTCAGAAACATCCCTCATACAGTATTGTACCTGTACTCATCTCCCTAACAGCAGGCTTACACCAACAGAGCCAAAATAAAATTTTTTTGCACTAAAGTCCTGCAGCAGGAGCTTCCACACACCAAACCACCTAAGCTGTGACTTGCTTTTAAAAGCAGTTCTATCAATCAGAGGACAAGCATTAAGCAGATAATTTAAGTCTGAATTGTATTTCCTTGCTCTTGTCTGTAATAATATTATAAGGCCCAACAATTCTAGTCAAGGGAATAGGATCCACAAACAACAGAATTACATTCAACGTTTTCTATTATTAATTTTATTTCCCTTCAGTAAATAAAATCCCCCCTTCAGTAAGACAATGGCAGGCAAACACAGCTGCAGGAGTTACAGTCCTAGCTTTTACCAGTCACCAACACATTCAGTCAAAGAATTACTTTAATCCAAACAGGGGCATTTTTCTGAAGATGGACTTAACTAACTAGCTTGAATAAGTGTGTGTACTTAAGGGAACTATGACATTTCTATAAACTTGATGAAATCTCTGCATTGAAATGTACAAGCTCTATAATTAGAATACTGAGATTTTAATAAAATACAGTAATTTTTAAAGTTATATGGAATACAGTAACTTGCATTATTTAAAAAAGTAAATGCACTGATCAAATCCTAAATACCAGTACTAGTGACTTCTTTCAAAATATGTAAATGTATCCTCCCTTTGCATACTGAGGCTTTTACTTAGACATCTCTACACAAAAAAAGACAAGATTCATCCTCAATAGTGACTCCATCTTTTGGAGAATTTAAATGCAGTTTGTATTTGCAATTTATGACTCTAATAATCATGAGGCCCTAAAATTAACAACCCTTAAAACAATACTATAACTTTCTAAAAGATCCATTTGAAAAATAAAAATACAGGCCTAATACTAGTATCAGTTCTAAAAACACTTCACAAAATAAAAGGCTTTTTATTCACTCTTAAAGCACCTACTCTGGCTTATCAGCATAATTTTTACCCAGCAATTATTTCATGCAGTTAGACATACACAGTAATTCTAGTACTAACTGAACCCCTTTGCTCTGCAGCCGTTAAATAGGGGCACAGATCTTCAGATTTTGAGATGTCCCCTACAATTTTAATTAGACACCAAAATACCTTCCCAGATCCAAGTTTCTTCATTTGGTTTTGAAATACTTAGGCTTGAAACAACTTTTCCAAGAAACATTTACCAAGCACTGACTCATTCTCTTACAATAACCTGAAAACTCATCTGTTTTACAAGTCAGTATACAACACCAACCATCCTTGTGTAATAAGCAATAAATACCTACTGTCTTCTATAAATTCATAAATCTTATTTTACTACACCTATGCAATCAGACATACTGTATAGGCTGATCTGTGTATATACATACCCAACACTAAAATGAGACAAAAGAGAATACCATAAACATCACTACAGTAAGTATTCTGTTGAAATAAATACTGCAATGAAAAAAGCCCTTAGTTTAATGAGACCTCTGTTCTACTTTGAAATATCCTGCTCCTCTGTTTAACTCTGTGGATAATTTTGCATAACAATGTCCTCATTCCAGGAAGAAACCCGATTATAATCAAAGCAAATTTACTTACTTAACTTACTACTGCAAGGCAGAGCTGAAGAATAGCAGGCTGCTGTGTAAAGACTCTTAAATTCCTTTATTATAATAGAGATAACACAAAGGGCTGAAAGAACTTAATTTCATGGTTGATTTGTCTACTAAAGGGTCTTCATGGTTATGAAGAATTTCCTTCCCCTTATTCATTATTTAATATAACACTAAAGAACATGGCCTAGAAGAGATGCTTAAGAAATCTGATGGGCTTTTAAGCCCAGGGAAAAGATAACTGAGGAAGAAATATAACTGGTCTTCTAACATGTAATAGAAAAACAAGAAGGCAGTGACATCCACATCTGTTAAGGAGAATATAAATGGAATTAACTAAAAAACCAAACCAAAGATGCCTCAGGTTGGACTGTCAGGTTCCCCAGAATCTCCTTCCAGTGTGCTTCAGTTTCCACACAAGTCACAGGACCCGCAGCCCTGTCTCCAGAGCAGCACCTCATTCTTGAGCTCTTTCTTTCTTCCTTCTTCCTACCCTGTCTGAAATTCTGGATTAGGCAAATTCTGGATTTCCAAGAGCAAGGCCAGTTCCTATTTTCTTCACAGAAGGTGCAATATCTGCTACTGATTTCCTGACTCACAGTTCGGCCAGAGAGCTATGGGATTTGCCGTGGAGTATGAGGGGACCAGAGGACCTGTCAAAGCCGATCCCCAATCCCTTTTCCTGTTTCATTTACTTGAAAGCAGGAATGACACCTTTTTCTTGACGACAAGATGGATCTTGATCTCTGGAGGTGTTTAAGGCCAGGCTGGATAAGGCACTGAGCAACATGATCTAGTGGGAGGCGTCTACCTACAGCAGAAGGGTTGGAACTAGATGATCTTTAAGGTCCCTTCCTACCCAAACTATTCTATGATTCTAAGATATGACAGAGAATGGACGTGATTCTATGTAATGTCTTCATTCTGCTTTTTAAAAAGCTTTCCAAATTCAGTAGGGACTTTATGCAAAGAGAAGCCAGCAGCATCTGTAGCTCAAGACTGCTGCTTTCAACATCCAAAAGAACTTTATTCCCCGGTTTTAGGTCTGGTTTTTTGGTTTGGTTGTTTTTTGGGTTTTTTTTTTTGTGGAAAAAAGGAACCGTTTGATGCCCAAGCCATAATAACGGGGACGGACCACGGGGTTGGGCTAAACCTCCTCCTGTCGCCTCCGGGAACGGAAGGGGGACACACACTCCGGCTGCCACTGTGGGTAGGGCACAGCAGAGACCCCCGGGGGCCTTCTCAGCCCCCCTCACACCTCCCCTCGCTCACCTCCAGCTTGTGGTTGATCTGGGAGACGGTCTGCGCCTTGTGGCAGAGCTGGGCGAAGCAGGAGCTGAGGCTGGTCATCTTCTGCCGCCCCTCGTAGGTGATGTCGGCCTGGTCGGGGTCGATCTCCCCCAGCAGCAGGTCCACGTCTACGAAGGCCTTGTCGAACTCCTTCTCCAGCACCTCCAGCCAGCGGAACATGGACACCCCTCCGCCGGCTGCCGAGGCTGAGGAGCCGCCGGCGCTCCCGCCGCAGGCCGCCGCGCCCGGCCCGCAGGAACCGCCGCCAGATGCCGACATGCTGCTGCCGCTGCTACTGCCGCCGCCCCCTCCCCTCACACACCCCCCGGACCGGGCAGAGCCTGTGATCCCCCTGCCTCAGCCTGTGCCCTCTGCGGCTGCTTCCACTCCCGCCCCGCAGGCCAAGGAGGAGGAAGAAGAGGCGGCGGCAGCAGCAGCAAAGCCGGCCCGGTTGCACCGGGGCAGACACGCAAGGAGGCGAGAGGAAAGCCCCCGGTGGCGCATGCGCGGAGGCGCTGACAGGCGGCTGCGGGGGCGACGGCGCGCGGCTGGCGCTGCCTGCCACAACTCCAAGCGGCCGGCAGGCAGCAACGGCCGAGCCCCGAGACATCGATCGCCGCCGCTACCCCGGCCTGCGCCGCTAGAGCGCGCTGAGGCGGGAAGGGCCGGCCGCGGCTGTGAAGGAGCGAGGACGGGGTCCCGACCCTCCTCGGGAGAGGAGAAAGAGTTGCAAAAATGTTATTTTTATCTTGTAATTAGCGTTTCTTACTCCAGTTCTAGAGCCCTCAACATAAGGACATTGAGCTTTTGGAGCGGGTCCACAGAGGAGGCCACGAGGATGATCAAAGGGCTGGAGCAACTGCTTTATGAGGACAGGCTGAAGGAGTTGG
>VZTY01007167.1:105266-117909 GCA_013400935.1 Turnix velox
TTATGGTAAGGGTGGTGAAACACTGGAACAGGTTGCCCAGAGATGTTGTGGATGCCCCCTCTCTGGAGATGTTTAAGGCCAGGCTGGATGAGGCACTGAGCAGCCTGGTCTAGTGGGAGGTGTCCCTGCCCATGGCAGAGGAGTTGGAACTTGATGATCTTTAAGATCCCTTCCAACCTAAACTATTCTATGATTCTAAGATATGACAGAGAGACTGGAAGGAAGTGGGTAACAGTGCAAAGTGTGATAAGATGAAAAAGATTCTCAAAGTACACTGCTTTGTATATCATAGATTGTTGAGTCTAAAAGGAAAAAAAAAACAAACAATGCATAGGAAGTTCCTAAAATAATCACAAACCAAAGTAGTAAGCTTCTCAAAACTGTGCCTCTCTAGCTGGCACAGCTAGTAGATATGTAAGAGAAGCACTAATAAATAGAGAGAAAACTCTGAGGGAAACCATGGTGTTCATCTATCATGGGGTAAATAGGTGTTATTGATCATCAATCCCTTGATTTACACTAAATGCTTTCAAGCGTTTCACATTTGTTATTTTCAAATGCAGGAATAATCAAACTTTGATTTATGGGAATTACACAAACACGGGTAATAGATTTTTGTCCAGCCTTTAAAAAAAGTTACCATCTGGCAGCACTGAGGTGTACAACAGGTATTTAGAAAGTGAATAGAATGTTTTAGCTTTAAATAATAGCTGCCTGAGTTTGTGGGGGAGGGAGGGAGGAGGTTTGGGTTGAATAATGCAAAAGGAAGGGTGAAAAATCTTCAGTGTTGGCTGTAGTTGTGTTTTTACTGTTTCTAATACTGGGTCACAGAAAGATAGAAAGGTTTTACTGCCCCACTATAAAACAGCTCTTTATCTTTTCTCCACTAATTCTGTGGTGTCACATTTAACAAAACTAGGAAACTGGAGATAATCTGGATGTTTGCAGATTAGATGTCAGGCAATAAATAACACTAATTTCACATACCTGCAAGTGTAAAGGTGCCTTATCACTGCCCAAGTTTCTCACTCTTTGTAATGCCTGCCAACATTTTAACCCAGGCAAATTGCTGTATTGTTTTTGCTGTTTTTCCACTGGGATAAAATACACAGTCATAATGTCCTTTTATCAGATTTTATGGTATAAAAGGACTTTGGTGCTTAATTCGAGCTGTATGTTGCCAACAGAATTTCAGAGCTCCTGTTTTGGAAGATGTATTTATCTTACCTTTTAGTCATCCTCTTGTCTTTTCACAGTGGTAAAAGTAACACTTGTCCAAGAAGATGCAGCTGTGACCCTTCCCAGGCAGTGCAATGCTACAGAGCTACAGAGATCCCCAGAGAGATTCCTTTTACCACCCGGAGACTCTACATCAGTCACAGCAAGATTAAACAACTCCAGGTAGGAAAAAAAAAATTCCAATTAAAATACTTTTTGTAGGTGCACAAAAGTTGGGCTTCCCAGATGGTGGTGGCTTTCAAATGAAGGGAGAATCTTATTCCACATTCTAAAAACTGATGGAATGCTGCCAGATATGGTTTTGTTTTTATTTAGCTTTTAAGGATATGTAAATGTATTCCTGTGGTGTTTTCATTATCCTGCAGTCTCTGAGCCTTAATTTCTGCTGTCACAACGATATGCTGTATGCAACTCCAAAATAGTCATTTACAGCTAAGAGCCAAACATTGGCTTGTTTTTGATATAGTCAAATAACCATTGACTTCCAGAATTACTTTTTAACTTGCTGAAATCTTTTTCTACTTTTCATACAACATGACACTTTTTCAGAGTGAATGAAAAGCTAGAATGCTTTCCCTAATGAATGACACTGATGTTCTTTTGCCCCTCTGGAGTTGCAAATGCCAGGTTCAAGTGCTGTTAGCAGTGGCAGTGGGAGTAAATAAATTAGAGTCTAAGAATGAGCATGAGATGTTAGGCCTAGCTAATAACCCCAAATAAACAATAGCAGCTCATAACTGAAGCTGCCAGGAATTGCTGTCATTAAAAAACCTTATTCTGTGTTTACTGAGGACCACATTATTAAAGGCATAATCAGTTGATGCTCATTTTGCACTGCACTCTTGGAACAGTGCTTGTTTCCTACCCTGAAATGTATTTATTTAATAAATTCAACTTCTGCAGATAGACACAAGGGAAATACAACTACCTGAATTATGCATGCTTACCATGTATCAGTTTGCTACAATGGGTTGGAAATGTTGCATTCAGAAGAGAAACATTTTCTCTTAGGCATGCTTATTCTCTTACAAAGAATATAACTTTTAACTGCACTGAAATGCATCTTTGGTTTGAATGAAATGGGCTGACAGGCAGCTCAGGGCAGCCTCTGGGATACCTTTTGCCCACTGAGAAATAGTAATTTTAGCTCTGAAAAGGTATTTACTTCTCTTTTAGCTGCTCCTAATATCTCTTGATTTCTTGTTTTATCTCCCATACCTACAAGAGTCAAAGTTCACTGATGCAATTTAGTGATATTGGTGTGCTCTAGTTAAATACAAGAATCTATCCAATGAATTCTTTATTAGGAAATACATTTTCTGTGCAAAAAGCCCACAATCTTTTTCTTTCAAAAATGAGCCATTTTTCTTTTTGTTAGGCTACAAAATGCACATATCCCTCAGCTACTGCTAGTAAAATGGCCATAGTTTCTGACTACAGCTAAGAGCAGGTATTATAAAGCATTTAAATGTTGACTATAAGTGAATAGAGCAGTGGAATAAATGTTTTATGGCTGTTCGGATCAAAAGGCATGTGAAATCATCAACATAGAAAGTTTTTCACTTTATACATAAACTCAATGGAGCCATCAGCATGCCTTACTTCTACCTCTGCCTTTGCACTGAAAGGAAATAAATCCTTTCATGCATTCTGCCTCTACTTATGTAAGGATTCTCTCCTTAAGAATAGATTAGATCTGTGAATGTATTTCTCACTTTAAGTTCCATGTAACATATTATCTTTCTGAGGTGTTGACATCATAAATACATACACTTAATTTTACACACCTAAGCAATTCCACTGGCACTTATCGTGGTGCTTAGAGAAACAGGTACATAGAAAAATACATGTGTGGAAGGGCTGAAGGAACTCTATGAGTCTGGGATTTTTTTGGATTTTGTATGATTTGGTTTAGGTTTTGGGTTTGGTTTTGTTTTTTTAAAATTCATTCATTTACCTAATCATAGAATGGTTTGGGTTGGAAGGAACCTTAAAGGTCACCTAGTTCCAACCCTCCTGCCATGGACAGGGACACCTCCCACTAGATCAGGTTGCTCAATGCCTCATCCAGCTATCTTGGAGAAAATACTGTATTTTCAAAAAGAAGCTGAATGGAAGCCTAGACTTCCCACAGCTGACCTCCAGGAGACTTTGTATGTAAGCATTACCATCTGCTAAGGTTTGGAAATCAGCCACCTCAGAAAAATAACAAATACTGTTTTCAAAGTAAGCAAAGTAAGTTACTTTAGGACATTACTTTGCATTGATTATTAAAATTGTAAAGAGATTGAAAAGATTGGTTTGTATGCTAAATACCCTATGTTTTGAAGAATAGAAGTGGATCTTTTTTTCCTTACCCAAATCAACCTGGTATTTGTTGATCATTATTCAAAACTCTGGCTGGGATTTTTGCTTTGGACTTGTTTACAAACTGGTGTTTGTTATAAAATTACTTTAAAAATATTAACATGAATATCTTTTTTCAATAATTACTGCCTCCTCCTTGATTTACAAACCAACTATGACCTGTTTACTCTCACTTTAAGATTTCATCTATTTCTAATGGTATCAGTATGTGGTGGTTTATCTGCTAAAAGAAAATTATTCATCTGGCCCCCACAATATAAGAATGGCTTGAGAAACTGTTTATAACAAATTCCAGTTCACAGCAATTCTAGGCAACCCCCCCCCATAATTAAAAAAGACAATATTATTTAAATATTTCTATTAAAATAACAGTATGTTAGATCCATTTTCAGCAGATCTACTTTATAAAATAGAAGATTATAGCAGTATCACTTTACAGACAGTCTAGTTAGAGAATAAAGCATCACTTTGTAGCAAAAAGAGGGCTGATTGATAGGCTTTCAATGTGTCTTGATTCATGCTAGGATGACTGAGCAACAAAGATGATGAAGGGATTGGAGCATCTCCCTTATGAGGAAAGGCTGAGGGAGTTGGGTCTCTTTAGCTTGGAGGAGACTGAGGGGTGACTTCACTCATCGTTATAAATATGTAAAGGGTGAGTGTCAGGAGGATGGAGCCAGGCTCTTCTCAATGACCTCAACTGATAGGACAAGGAACAACAAGGACAAGATGGATCACAGGAGGTTCCACAGAAATATGAGAACAAACTTTTCCACAGGGAGGGCGACGGAGCACTGGCTCAGGCTGCCCAGAGAGGGCGTGGAGTCTCCTTCTCTGGAGACATTCAAAATCCATCTGGATGTGCTCCTGTGTGATCTGATCTAGATGTTCCTGCTCCTGCAGGGGGTTGGACTAGATGATCTCTTGAGGTCCCTTCCAATCCCTGACATTCTGGGATTGTGTTACTGATGTGATACACCCAAGACCTGCAGTGAGATATTTATTTGACATGAGAAGGGAAAATGAATGAGGATGCATCTTTCCACATCTCCCACACAGAGGATCTGCTGCTCATCTTGCTCTGAGCTTTTTGTGTTTCTCGCATAAAGGAATTTTTAAAAATCAAGCATCTCTGTCAGTGGGCAGCATCTCTGGTAATTTCAGAAAACTGCTGTTTAATTAACTGGTGTGCTCAGAGGACTCCTGAGCACACCCTCATTTCACACTTCATCCTATCTCAGCTTGCAGGAAACAGCCAGATTAACTTAAGCTTGCTTCTTCACTTGAGAGGTAAGATGGCAAGCTCTGCAAACAAGCAGATTCCAGCAGAGCAGAAAAATAATTAAACAATTAGCATGCCTCTGTATATTGTAGTCACAGTCAACATCTAAGGCCCTTTCACCACTGCAAAGCATCCTTTTATTAACAGCTAGTAAAACCTCAGCTCCTGTAAAAGCAGCTTGTTCAGCAAAAGTGATTTTCAGACCTAGGTGATCTTAATATGTGAGATTTTTATTTTTCAGTTTAAAGAAGAGAGAGTGGGGGTGGGGGAGAAGAAATACAAGCATCAGATTTTGGTTTTTTTCTGACAAAACTTTATAACAGGGAGAGATGATGATATCCATGGGTACTTCATCTGGGGAATACCTGCTGTAGTGAGAGCACTGCTGATATATGGAAATGGCTCTACAATGAACTCAAAACTGCTCCAGCAAGCTCTGTTGAGCACACTGAACATTAACAACCATCTACTCTCTGCCACTGGTGATATTAGCTCTCCATTTTATACGGACTATCACCAGCAAGAAATAAAATTAATATTCCTTCCTTGAACATGATTTGACTCAAAAGCACAGACACAATATTGACTTAAGCAACTAAATTCTAGATATGTAAGTAAATACTGGCCAGCTGCAGGTATGTCCTCTATCTTGCTGAAGTTATACTTCTGCTTGAATTTTTTTTCCCCTGTAACACAAAGGTAGTAGAGCATTCAATAAATGCTCCATCCTCACCATTCTGTTTAAGTTTATCATTCAAATGTATATGTTCTCAATATACCTCATATATCTCAATATATATCTCATCTTGCAGTGAGGGCCACAATGATGATGAGAGGGCTGGAGCACCTTCCTTATGAGGACAGGTTGAAGGAGTTGGGGTTGTTCAGCCTGGAGAAGGCTTGGGGAGGTCCTCATAATTGCTCCAGAAGGGAGCCTACAGAAAGACTGGGGTAGGACTTTTAAATATAGTACAGGATGGGAAGGCTAGGAGGAATGGATGCAAATAGGAAGAGGGGAGATTTAGGCTGGATGTAAGAAAGAAGTTCTTTTCTGTGAGGGTGGTGAGACACTGGAGCAGGTTGCCCAGAAAGGTTGGGGATGCCCCCTTCCTGAAGCTGTTTAAGGCCAGGCTGGATGAAGCATTGAGCAACCTAGTCTAGTGGGAGGTGTCTCTGCCCATAGCAGGGGGGTTGGAACTAGGTGACCTTTAAGGTCTCTTCCAACCCAAACCATTCTATGATTCTACATATTAGCAATTGTAAGAGCATCCAGAAGAAGTAACTATGGGGAGATCCATAAATAATGCTATACTATCACAAGAACTTTTTTTCTCTTTAAGATTACTGACTTCAGGAGAATGTCAGCCATTGAAGAGCTGGTTCTTTCATGCAGTGGCACAGAATCTATAGAAAACAACACTTTCAGAGCTCTGAGCACCTTGAAGTCCCTGGAACTCTACAAAAATCAGCTAAAGCAAATACCCACCTTCCTCCCACCCAGACTTGAAATTTTAAAACTTGCTGACAACTCCATCAACACGCTGCATGCGTCTGATTTTGAAGGACTGGTGAAACTGAGTGTACTCGATATTCGAAACAACTTGATTACAACTCTGCCTCCCAGTGCATTTTCTTCCCTTTGCAATTTACAGAGTCTGATTCTGGATGGCAACAAGATGGAATCTGTTTCTGCACCATTTAAACTTCCCAAGCTGAAGTACCTGAGCATGGCTGATAATAAACTGAATTCACTCCCAGCCAACTTCTTTGCACCTTTCCAAAACCTACAGTTTCTCAGCTTAAGTGGCAACTTCCTGACCAAAGTGCCTCTTGACCTGCCTAAATCCCTGCTGTCCCTAAAATTAGAGAAGAACCAGCTCAAAACAATAAGGCTTCGAGATGTGAGGCACCTAGAAAACCTGGCTGAATTCTTCCTGTCTGAAAATCAACTCTCATCGATAGACGGCGCCCAGCTTCTTCCCAACTTAACAACGCTGGAACTCTCCAGGAACCAGCTCCACTCCCTGCCACTCAGGCTGCCAGCAAGGCTGCAGAAACTCGACTGCAGCAATAATTTCATTCAGAGGGTGACAGCACAAGACTTCCAAGGACTGCAAGACCTCAAGCATTTGTTTCTTGACAACAACACAGTGAGCACGTTTGAGGCAGGAGCTCTTCAACAGTGTGCTCAGCTTTCCAACCTGGCGCTGGAGCAGAACCTCCTCAGTTCCATTCCCCTGAGGCAAGTCAATCTGAGGTGTCATCTCTCCCTCCTTGAATTATGAAAATGAGGGCCAAAATGTTAGAAACCTTTGCATTCAAACCCCGACTTGGTAGAAGTCTATCCATATCATAAACCCATTGCTGTAACTGCCACTAATTAGCACTCTTGTTAGTTAGTAGTCTCAGCATAGAAAAAGAGCTCTTTTCATTACATCGGTGGCCCCTAGTGAATCTACTGGTTTCCCATCTCTCCCTGCCAGTGAGACTTCTTTGTTTAATTAGCACACGAATAAGAGGAACAAGCTAGGAGAATACAACAGAACAATTAGAGAGAAGTTATACTGCTGCTTGAATTTACTTCTCCCTGTAACACAAAATTAATAGAGCATTCAATAAAAAAGGAGAGACAGCAATTTTAAAGCTGATGTTTTTACCAGCCCTCACTGAGTTTACCTTTGTTACTGTATTAAGATTTCAAGAGCTGGGTATGGTCAAAAAAAAAAAACACATGATTTTTTTTTCAGTGGGTATTAGCATTCCCAGCTTCATTAAATTCACACCTTACAAAGCTCTCAGCTCCAGGCTAGAAGTGAAATTCCAGTCAGAGGAGCATATAAGAAACATCCCTCAGGCACACTGTGTTCATTAATGCCCTGCTTTCAGGTTCTCTCACATTTATCTGAGTGTTGGTCCTGGCCATAATCAGAAATGGTGTGTTAAGCCAAATGGAGGTTGTGCTGATATAAAAATGGCAATTTTATTATTTCAAAAAGCCATGCAATAAGGTGGCAGGAAAATAGCGAAGTAATTTGATTAACATCAACTTCTTTACACAATTGCACTGTTAATTTTCTTTTTTTTTTTGTTATGGCTTGTGAACAGGTTTAACTAGCCCAAATAAATAATGCAGTAAAATTTCAATTCATTTAGCATCAAGTCCTTTAGCATTTGAATCTATGTGGCAGCAACTTTATCATCAGAAAGTGATTTATTGGTGTATAAATATTTGATTTCAGCACAGCTTGACAGGAGTGTTTAATGCTTTCTAGTTTCTTTTGTATAGTCTAATCCATCTTATTTTACAACCTTCGTAGTCAAGAGAATTAACAGGAAGGAGTTCTCTATTAGCCTTTAAACAGTGCCACTTTTAAGGAGATATTGGGAACTTTTATTTCCAACTCAACAATGAATATAGACTTCAAGGGGAGGCTGTTAACACAGAAGAGGGAGTGAAATTATGAGATATAAAATTTATGTACTTAATTGTCTGATGATCACTGTACAGGCATGGATATGCAGAAATAGAAGTATTGTTTCTGATAGTTATCTGAGAACTCAGTCACCAGTGTCACAGGTTAAAAAGTGTAGTTAATGGGTGTTAGAAGTTATGCATCAAGAATGAGAAGAAAGAAAGTTTCTTTTGCTTTGTTTCTGAGGAGAAAATAATCCACAAGTTCAAGTATTTTCAAGACTTGTAGAGAAGAGCTCATACTCCATAAAGTCTTGCAGAGAGTGGTGAGAATACTGGGAAGAGTCTTATGATTCTCACTGGAGGGACAGCAGCGCTATATTGGGCTGCTGTGTCCAGTTCCTGAGTGAGAATGGCATCTCTGGCCACAGCAGAATCGCTCATCACACACCACTATCACTCCTGTTGGCTCAGTGTTGGACTCAATGATCCTTCCAGCCTAGACAATGCTGTGATTCTATGATTATTTTCTCAAGATCAGTGCAGCCTGAAGTCAAGCAATACAGCCATAGAGCCTAAACCTAACATTAGAATCACAAAATTGCCCATGGTGGAAGAGACCTTTCAGATCATCAGGTTCATGAACTCAACCCTAAACCTTCACTAAACCATATCTCTATGTCTACTCATCTCCTAAATACCTCCTGGGAAGGTTTCAACCACTTCCCTGGCACACCTGTTAAGCCTGTTAGTACAATAAAACCATTCACAGATTTTAAGGACTTGCTGATCCTTCATCCAGGCTGTAGTCACTCTAGATAAACATCTCAGGTGATAGCCTGCTGTCTTTGGCACCAGTGGCACTACAGCTCCACCCCATAGCACCCTTCTGACATTACAGTGTCATATCAAGCAACTGTAATCTCACTCATATTTATGTTTCAAAACAGACTTATTGCTGTCATGAACGTTTGGTAAGAACAAATTTTTGGGGCCAGAATGTACCATCATAGTAATTTTCAAAGGTCATTTCATTACACTGAGGTAAACACCTTCACATCAACCTTCACCAGTTGTGTTATACTGCTATTCTAAGTATCTCTAAGTAGTTATATATGTTATTTCCCTCAGAGTTTCAGTAAATAAGTTTCCTGAAAATCTCTTACCATGACTTTTGATTTCATTACCTAGCATACTTCTATAGTAAAATTATTTTTAAGGTACTTTCAATTTAATTTTATTAAAAATATTCCATGTCAATTAACAGGCCTTTCTGTTAAGCACTTGTCACTGACCACAGCAGAAAATTAGAATATCATTAAGGAGCAAGACTTTTGAAATAGAAGAGTCTTATCCTACAGATTTGGAAGGTGTATGAAAATAAAAATGATACTGACTAGTCTAGTTTACAGAGATGATAAGCTTTTTTTTTTCTTTTAAATGTCACCCATTCTAATTCTCTAAAGAACTATTTAAAAGGACCAGAAAGCAATTCTGTTTTACCTGTCGCTGATTTTTTAAACAGTGAGGATTTTCTATGATGACTAATATTTGAATCTGCTGGGAACAGGAGAACAAAATAGAAGAAAAATTCAATTTGTGTATGAATAAAAAAACAATCCATGTTTCTCAAAACTTTTTGGGGCAGAAGTTTGTATTTTTTTTTTGTGACAGTTTTATTTTAATACATCAGGTGTGCCTGGGTAAATACTCACCACCAAACATCCCTTAGACAAAGAGAATTGATAGGATAATTATAACAGCTTTACATTGTTTTATTTTCATTTAGACTTCCAGACACCCTTGCTAGATTGGATCTGAAGGGAAACGACATAGAGGATGTGGGAGAACAAGAACTGAAGGACCTGAAACAGCTTCAGGTTTTAAATCTGCGGAACAACAAGATATCTGCCTTGGATCGTAAGGTCTTGGAGTATTTACCTCGTCTTCGCCACCTGTACTTAGATGGCAACCCTTGGAACTGCACCTGTGACCTCCTCAGAACCAGAAGAGCCCTGGTGGCCAAGGGGACAGATGTCAGGGGAGGGCAGTGCGTGGCCCCGGCAGAAAGCCGAGGAGAAAGCTGGATGATTTCCAGAAAGATTCTACAACAGTGTGAAGATAATCCCTCTTCCCTGGAAAGAGGCAAAGAGGACAGAAAGAAGGTGAAACCCATCGAGGCCTCCAGTGCTGGAGTAAACACAGATGATGATTACTATGATTATGAATTCGATTAAGCCCAATGGTTAATCTGTGGTGAACCCTAAAACTGTCTAGAGATGCCCACCACCAGCAGCATCTCCACTGACAATCTGCTGCTTGGTCCATCATTAATTTTTCCTCTTTAATTTGTACTACAGGAGGTAATGGCACTTGACAGAAGGATTATAGTAAGAATGCCACAGTAAACTGAAAATTCTAAGAAATTTTTTCTATGCCATTAGTACTATGTAGTCTGAGGAAAGTTAGAATACAATTGCTGTCTCTTAGAAAAACAGTCTGTAACTCTGCGTGGATATTTTATAGTAGGACATACTTATAGTTGCATTAAAATTCCCATAAATAAAGTCCTGTTGTGCTACAAGATGTTATTTTTAGGAGTCTGGCAATCAGCACATTTACACTCACAGATTTGCAATTCGAGATGGAGACTTACACTGATGTGGGCAGATTTTGAGGAATTCATCTCACTTCTCCCGAAGTATTTGCCTCCTTTATTTAATTTACACTGTTTTAAATGCCATTAGCCTAAATTAGCTGAGCTCCAGGCAAAACACAAAAGGCTTGTCTTCATCACAGCAAATGCAACAAACAGAAAATCCAGTGTCCTGGTTAATGAGATTTAACACTAGTTTCAAAGTTAAATAATAGTGAGGAATGAAAACATTGGGGTCTTCTCACCTCAGCTCTATTGTAAACAGAATGATTCCCAGAAATAGATCTCCACCAATAGGAACTACTAGCATAAGATCAAGGGAGACAAAGTTTTTGGAAGAGTTTATCTTGGTTGCTGAAGAGCTTATTGACTAAACCATAGCTCAAGATGTAGTGTGTGTAATTTTGGGTTAGGAGCATTTCAGTGTGGGAGTACACATAGCACGTGCCCCCTTTCACTGGCAGGAACCCTCTAGATCAAAAGGGACTTGAAAAAAACACGTAAGACTCTAGCATATGTATCAACTCTGTCAGCTCCCAAAGTGCTTGAAAACTAAACAAAAGTGGATTACTGAGACCACTAAACCCAGTGACTTACAAAGAGTAATCTGCAGGGTTTCCTGGCAGTTCATAAATCTCCACTGATAAGGGAGGAGTGCTAACACTGGCAAATTACTTTCCAAAACAAACAGTTTCTGCTGTTCTTTATCTTCTCCTGGCATTCAGTAACTGAGCCATCACTCAACATTCTCACAGGCCATTTTGTCAGAGAGCAGCTGTTTGGTCATGTCACTTAGGCAGATGCAAGTCACACCTGGAACAGAACAACTGAGTTCAGAAAGGACAAGTGGAACAGAAAGGCCTGAGTTAATTTTTCTTTACACTCTAGCTTGGGGTAGCTACAGATTTAGGTATTTATGGAACGACACAAGCCTTCCTCACACTTTGCCTGTGTTATTTTTGCTGGCTGGAAGTCTGGGAACTAGTTCCTTTTTGTGATGCAGAACTTCTCACTGGGTTTTATACCCATGGATTCTTTTAGCAGAGCACTTTGAACCCGTGTCATTGCAGCCCACACATCCGTCTGACAGCACAGGGCTGGCTTCTTAGCTCTTGCTCTCCCTTTTGCCTGCAGTGGGATTTGTACCACCAGATCTGTGGGAAGTTACAATCCAAGGCAGGAAAAAACCTGGCAACTGTGGGTTTTGTGGGAGACAGTGAAATGGGAAGCTCAGCCCAGAGGCCTCACTGTCCCAGGTTCTTCAAAGGCCATGCTAGCTCCATTACCCATGCCACAGAACCACCCCACCAGTATGTGCAGCATGCTTTGAGGGTGACAAATAATAAAGATAAGAAAGAATCACAGATTCATAAAATGTTTTGGTTCAAAGGGACCTTAAAGATCATCTAGTCCTAACTCCCTACCATGGGCAGTGACATCTCTCACTAGACCAGGTTGTTCAAAGCCTCATCCAGCCTGGCTTTGGATACTACCAGGGAAGGGGCATCCACAGTTACTCTGTTCTGCAGCTTGTTCCAGTGTCTCACCACACTCATAGTGAAACATTTCTTCCTAGTATCTAACCTAAATCTCCTCTCTTTTGGTTTGAAACTGTTACTCCTCAGCCTATCACTACACTCCCTGATAATAAAGAGTCCCTCTCCATCTCCTCATATAGAATCATAGA
>VZTY01007170.1:4026-28944 GCA_013400935.1 Turnix velox
ATGCTCTGGAAACTTCATCTTTGCTTTCAATGAGTGGTGCTAATGTAACTGAGAAGAACAAAATTTTTAATATTCTGACTTAAAAAAATTCAAATATGAGAATACCTGGTTCTGATTCAATAACTAAACTCAAAATACTCAACCTTAATCAGCTAAAATGCAAAAGCAACCACCACAATTCCTCCTTCCTTGGGACTAGAGTCCCAGGACACACAAATCATTGGTTTTGTGTTGCAGGATTAACATTTATTTGCACATTTTTTTCAGCATCAACAGCACTTAACACAGGTACAGTGGATTCCTAGTGTTTAGACTAAAACAGAAAAGAATAAATAAACCAGAAAAATCAAAAGCATTTATCAGTTTCAAGTCAAATGCAGTTCCCAGGATGGGATGTATGGCATTAAAACTAAAATAATAGAAGTTAATAAGCAAGGCCTGAGGATTTTCAATTGTCTGTTGATTACAAGGATTAAAGGACAGAGCTGAAAACCAAAAATTTTCAATTTACTTCATCTGGTAAAGGAATGGACATTTGTCCAAACAGCCACAAGGCAGATTTTATCATTAATGCTCCATTTCTGTCTGCCCATGAGAATGCCATAAATGCATTTCAATCCTGCTGGGTATTTTTCCCCCCCAGTTTCTGGTCTGGTTCTTTAATCACAGCTTTGACCCATCTGGAAAGTGTCAGCTTCAATGCTTCCATTCTTTCTCTCAGCCAATATGCAATATGAATAATACATCTGTGTTTTTATCTGAAAAGTTCTTAGTCAAGTTTTATTTGCTTCCCTGCAAAGACAATAATGTGTCTCCTTATAGTAATCACAGAATGCAACCAGCAAAAATATTGCAAAGTTATAGAAGCAGCCTGAAAACAGACTTTGGATAGCTCTTCAAAAACCAACATTTTAGGAAAGGTCAGGTATAGGTGTTCTAAAGTACAATGAGCTTTATTTTTTAATTTTTAGATAAGTTCTAAACAGTCTGGAACTATTTTATGTCTATCAAATCCTCCTTCCCAAGTGTAATTACTCCTCAAATAGTCTGATTTACAGATGAGATCACAGAAGTTTGCATACTGAGGTTTTTTTCTCTTTAAACAAGGGAAATTATTGTGTGAGAGTGAGAGAACCAGGTAATTTAGACATAGAAGAGCTCTGGTATGTTGGGTTGAATACCCTTTTATCATCTTCACCTTTCTTTTTGGGGAAAGAGATGTCACAGAAGTGAAAGGGAAAAGAATAAAGAGGGGTCAGGGTGGGAGTAGAGAAAAGTTATCTTCAGTGTGATGATTGTAATGGCCTGGATCTGTATTTCTCAAATAAATTAAAACAGCTGATCTTCTATCTAAACACTTGTTTTCTTGTTCATACAGTACTAGTTTTTAAACAGAATTCAGAATGCAGAAAAAGGAGGACCAATTACTTCCAAGTTATTCACATAATTTTAAAGAAAAAAACAACACATCAAACAATTATCTCTGGTTGTTTGAAGAAATATCCATTGCACATGATTAAAGAAGTAAAAATATTATGTAAGTAACTGCAGAACTTGAAATTAATCTTGTAATAAAATTAATTTTAAAATAATTAATCTGCTGTAAAATTTTCTTCAAATTAGTGAATATGCCTATTTGATAGAAACAGAAAGGACTTTAGCACCATCTCTTCTGAGTTCTAACGTGCTCTGTGTAGCTGTGAGTCATGGATTCCTGAGATAAAAAGGTTGCCTCCCTCCTTATCTACTCTTCATAACTTTTGACTAAATTATAGGTATGAAATATAAAAATCAAATAGGAATTAGAGCAATACAGGTACTAATCAGCAAGCACAGATGAAGGTTAAATACAATCTCTCTCTGGTCTCTGTCCTCGATGAATTCTTGTTCAGTGTTCAATCAAAATGATGATGTAGAACACAGAGCTGAAGTGGAAAGGTTAACAAGAAGGAGCTAAAAAAAGATGGAAATTGCTTCGACCTGGGTGGAAGAGAATTTAAAGGACTTGAGTAGGAGTGGTAGCTTCCAACTTTCATCTTAAAGGACATGCAAATGAAGTGCAAGTCTAGTTGATAAGATTTGTAATCAGGATTTCAAGTGAGGAGCAGTAATGTATAATTAGAAAACAGCAATAATGAATCAGTAGAAAACAAATTAAGGTGGAAATATCTGGAAGTAAGGGGGATAGCACAAGGACTATGTTCTAGTTTCATGTATTTGATAGAAGTTGTAAGAACCAGAATGGGAAGACATAAAAGATTTCTAATGAGTGCTGAGAATTGTCACCTATGAAATACTGAGTACATGAAATCACACAGCAGCATCACTAGAATCCTGAGTATCCCACATTCTCTCTTCTTACACAAATTACTCAAAGAGAAGTGACTTGCTATTTCCTCCTGAAGCAAGCACCACTAAGCAGATGTAAGTGGGAGTTTCTCCTCCATGCTGATGCTCATTCCACTTTCCCTTTTGAGGAACATGTTTTCTGCCACAGAAAGATAAGGAGCCAGCTTTAATTGTGCTGTAAACTCGAGTGAGGAAATCTTTCAGCTTGTAAAATCTACAGAGTGTCTGTGGAAAACAAGGACTGATAATTGCAAGCAGCATACAAATGAAGCACCCCTTGATCACTTAGGCAACGTTCAAAAAGACCAAATAAAATGGCCCTTAAATATTATCAGTGCTTTTCATTACAACTTCTGAACTCTGTTACCTTCAGGGTCATTAAATCCATCACTAAAGTTAAAACTATATTGGAACAAACTGATGAATCTTATTAATTGCTCTCATTTTGGTTTCTCCACAGGTGAAGGGATACAGATAATAAATCCTGAGCAATGAATACAGTGTAGAAACAAGAATAAGAAATTTGGGTGTCATCTTTGATGTCCATAATAGTCACAATCTATGTTGTTGCCCTTTTTAAAGTTACCTACTCTGGCAGTAAGAGATAGAATTATGAATTAGATGCATTATGAAACTACTCTAGCTATAGAAAGACACTAATATTATTGTCCACCAATTAAACAATAAATTTAGACACTGAGTTCATTTGATTTCTCATTATTTGGTCAACAGAACAAATAAAATCTATCTTTAGGATGTAATTAGCAATGCTTTTTTAATTTGTACAAGTTTCAGTAGTTCTAAACAGAAAAGTGTTTGCCAGAATTCACTCTTGGAGCAGAGATATCCAAGTATAAATTACTGGCAGAGTATTTTATGCTCTGTCGTGGTAAAACATGCTCTGATCTTTCTGTCTACCTTGAGTGTCTAACTTGATGCACAAACCATAAACAGACTATTCTGAGAACCTCTGTAGGATGGCTCCTGTTTCACAGGGTTACTTAAATAGAGCATCTCAAGTACACAGCACATTTGATGAAGAGGCAATTCCAAAGCTGCTGGTTAAACTTCATGGCCATCAGTGAACCCTACATTTGAAAATGCATTTCTAGTCCCTGCTGCCACTTGGATACTTGGAAGCAGATGGTAATTCCAAACACAGAGAGCTTTACTAACAGCTCTTTTGATCCACAGCAGCAAGGAACAGCTAGGAAATGCCTGCTAGCATCCTGCTATTTTTTTTTACACAGCAGATACTTGGGAGATGTGAATTTCTAGGTGTAAGAAGCATGCAAAGCTCTTCTCAACCTTCATGTCTCACTTTCTCAATGACTTCAAGTGCAATCTGGTTGTAGCTCGGGGTCAAGGCCATCATATTTGTCTTCAGAAAATAAATCAACACAGCAGAAAATCTATTTGTGCAGAAAAATATTGTGCCTTATGTGAAATTTTGTCATGGCTGGTTAACAAGAATAGATAATTAGCAAATTAGGTTTATCTACCTGGTCACAGGGATGCATTTTGAAGCACCTTGCCTGGATGTTAATAGAACCTCCATGGCTTATATAATGTGCTCTTGTCACAACAAGGAAATTCTCACTGCAAATTAATTATTGAGTATTTTGTAGTCAGATTTGAAATCTCTTCTCTGTTCCATGCTGGCTCAGCTACAGGCTCAGCTCTGTGCTACAGGCTATGATTTGACTCTACATGAAAAACTTACCCAGCTCAGACACATCTGTCCTGGCCTGCAGTTACTGCAGTACAGGTACATCTCTACATGAAAAACTTAGTAAAAGAAATAAATTCTCAAAATTTTTATCTCTTTTTACTTCTCCAGCAATAGCCACAATGAAAAAAAAAATAATTTCCAAAGCATGCTGCTGTGAATGTGTTTGAAATTATTTTTAAGCACTAATATTTACAAAGACAAATCATGTTATGAAGAAGAACCTGAGTAGTTTGGAAGCTAAATGCAGAGAGTCATAAAAAATTGTTTATTCAACTAGTTGTGCAATGCATGAATGATACAATTCTTTTCCACCTTCTATTTCCCTTGCAGGCCTATGTGGTCAGCTAAGCAGAGATCTTCAAACCCAATCTCTCTGTAATGATGTCACGGTTATATTACACAGGGTGTCTACAATCCACAGATGAACAAGTTTCTTATTACTAGAAAAAAAACTCTCCTAAAGTAACATGAAGATCAAAGACCTGCTAAGCATACAGGCAGATGTTTATTTGCAAAGCAACAGGGACTACACCTTAAATGCCCACTATCCCTTTCTCATTTGTAGAAAAAACAACAAACGGAGTAAATTGCTTCCAGTAGAAAGTAAAAAAAAAATAAAATCAGCTGCTTCTTCAGGAAGCATTTAATTTAGTTTGCCATGCTCAGACATCACAACACTCACACATTTAGTGCCTCCACTTCCAATTGCAGAATGTAATTTCCTAAATCATGACACCTGCTCAGAAGTGAAGCACCACAGCTTGCCTGCAGCTGCCCTACTTTTCTAGTCACAAGGCTGCTTGCAAGTAGAGCTCACATTTTCTGCATTGGCCAGGTAGGGATAGAGTTTAAGGTGAGAATAGACAGTATCTTAGAATGAGGGGGGCGAGTTCTCTTCATGGATGGTGAAAGTCTTGATTGTGCATAGTGCTAGGACTTACAGATCATGGTGGGATCACCTGGTTCAAGCTTTCTTGGCAAAATCACAAAGTCTAGACACGATACCCAGATCCCCATCCAGCTGAATCTTACACGAGTCCAATTATAGGAATCTGACACTTCCCTGGGGAGATTGTTCCAATGGCAAATGGTTCTCTCTGTGAAAAACTTTCTTCTTGTATCCGGAAGAAATTTCCACTGGACTCACTTGTACCCATTACCCCTCTTCATTTCCATGTGACTCCTGCCACAAAGGGAGTCTCCATCTTCTAAACAGCCACCCCTTAAATACTGGATCATGGTGATAAAGTCTATAACATTTCTTTTCCCAAAGCTGAACAAAGCTACTTCTCTCAGTTTTCTTCACATGGTGGGCTTCCCAGTTCTTTAATCACCTTGGTGGCACTCCTCAGGACCATCTTTAGTTCAATCATCTTTTTTTTTTGGCTTGTTGTCCACCAGGGTCTCTTCCCACTGAGCTACTTACTCACCAGGCTGTGCTGCACTCCTGGATTAGGTTTTTTTCCAGGTACAAGATCTTACATTGGTCCTTATTAAGCTTTTTAAGGTTCTGCTAGCCCACTTGTACAGCCTATTCAGGTCTTCCAGCAGGTTGTCTCTCATCCCCACCAGAAAACTTCATTGGAATATATTTGATCCCATCACACGGATTACTTCTGAAGATATTAAACAGTGTTTGGTCCAGTGTCAGCCCCTGGGGGAACCCACCTGTGAGTGACCTCAATTGAATAAACCCTGAAAATTTATTCCTCAAATTCTGCAACTAAATTTCTAAAAGCAAATTCATAGATGATGTATACATTTAAATACAGAATAACAGAAGTACTCACCTTTCAGTATCTCCACTAACTGTGTCCCCTGCTCTCTGTAGAAGAAAAACAAATAGCATTAAGCATGACTAAAGGCTGCACTTCCTTGGTGGGTGTTTGCAGCAAAAGATGTCACGGAAGTTAACCACAGTAGTCAGCCTCTAACTCTAAGAAAATGGAAAATTTATTTCAATTTCTAACTAAATGATATTTCACAATGAAGATGATATTTAAAGCCACTGCACTTATAAAATCATCTCAGCTGTGGTACAATTGCAACCAAAGCTCTTTAAAATAAGAAGGGAGCTAAAAACTTGTTGGGAAAAATGTTAATATTTGGAAGGGAGTTGATTAAGTGTAAAGGAAAAAATATTACAATATAGATACAGAATTTCAGGAGAATGAATTGAAGATTCAAAAAAAAATTGAAGATGTCAAAAAAACTTTGATACTATTTTTATGTAGTTTTACTTGATTTACTACACTAGTTATTCCTCTGAGGTTTAAAAATGAACATATCTTATAGTACTTAGAGATTCAGGATTAAAAATAGCATCTTCAGACTGGTTTTTTTACTTACAACAAGCTTTTTGATGGACAGGTTTTCCCACAGCTAAAATAATGTTTCTCATCCTGAAATTACCTTTTTTTTTTTTACTTTTAAATAATATGTATTTGTTAACAAATGCAGGAATCTACCCTTTAAAAATTTATTTTGGAATAATAAAATATGAAACAGCTTATTTTTTGTGTGTTTGTGTTTTAACATCACTTCTTTCGCCGTAGTATATTTGATCACACAATTTCAGAGAACAGTTACAAAAATGAAATATTTATTCTGTGTGTGAAAGACAGGAAGTTTCTAGGTCTCTTTAACCACATGGGCTGCAGCAAATGTGTATGCACAGGATGCATTTCTTAAGAAAATACAGTGCTGAGGTGACAAGCACGCAATTTACTACCTCCTTCCTTCACTCATCTCCCCATCTATCCATACACACAATCATTTCTCATCTATCATTATGCTATTTCTGCTACTAATGGATGATATTTCAGCTGAAGCAGGCAAATTTTGTGGCTTCAGTGATCATGTTACCCTGGTAATAGACTTGGAGGTGGACTGGTGGTAGCACAGTGATATCAAACCATCTGAGGAATCCTGCTCATCACTTGCTTGTTTCTAGTAAGGTTAGACTAGTTATCTCACCTAAAATCAGAAAGACATTTCCCCTTGAGCAGGACCATGTAGATCTAGGCAATTTGTTCTTCTTTTATGTACATACATCTGTGTGTTACCTTTTTTTTGACTGCATTTTTATCCCCAAAGAAACTGTCTTCAAGAGTACCATCTAGTTGCTTGAAGTGCCAGCACTATAAAAAGATTTCTGACAGCATCTATGAGTAAACCCACACACAAGTGTACATACAGCCACAAATAGTTCCCTTGTCTAATTACAATTACATGTCCAGATGCAATCCTGGCAAGGACTTATGTGTGGCAGACTCCTACCTGCAATTTCAGCACCCTTATATCTAATTTTTTTTTTCAACAGATGCCTCTTAACACTGCTCTGTTCCTCGTATTTAGAAAACAAATTGCCTTTTCCTAGTTCCAGAACTAGAACTACACTTCATCTTACTAAAAAGCCACTTTGATGACTAGTAGGGAGGCTCAGGAGGCACAAGTCTTAGTGTGCTGTCACAGACTATAAAGCACAAATTTGGTGAAATTCAGGTCACTGGCACCTATCAGCCTTCTTTAGAGTTAGCTTCACATTTATGTAGCTCTAGGGATTGTAGTGGATCTACTTCTTACTAACACAAGTAGAAACAAAAGGAAAATAAAACCTACACAGCCTAAGTGGCAGATGTGATAGTCCTCTCCCAAAGCAAATAGTTTAGAAATTATTAATCTGATTTTTTAAAATAAAAAACTGATAAACTATAATTTGCTTCCTTAAATCAGGATGCCATAATGAAAATATTTTCTCCTGAAGAAATCACACTACTGGAAAAGACTAGAAAAGTTTTTAATGAATCTAGAACGATCTGATAATGCCAGTTAACATTCTAAACAGTCCAAAGCAAGGCATTCACTGCATCTAAACCTTTTATTCAGATGCAAAAGATTCTTTTACCTGTGCTACAAATAGTGTTGTTCTAGACTTCTATATTCATATACTCAACTCCCTACAACACTGATTTTTTTTCCTCCTGTTTTTTTAACTCATGTATTCATTATCTGAAGCATTTCTTTACAGCATGTCTCTTTACAGTTGCCTTGTTTAGCAGGGGCTTCATTTATCTCTCTGGCTCAGTGACCTGACACTTAACCCACTGAATACACTTGTAAAATTATCATACACAGCTCAAAATGAAAGCAGCCTTTGAGATTTTCCTTCTTCTCACTCTCACTGAGGGAAGAGATTGCAGAGGCAGGAAATAATCTCATGTGAGTTCAAAGGTATTCAATTTTTATGCTGAAAAAAACCTAAACCCTCAGGTGAGAAAATTAACCAATAGAAGACAAACATCTACTCAGAATTTTTAAATGTGTGGCACATTATGTGAGACAGAGAAAACAAAGCTTATCAGTGGAATGGAAATTTCTTTTTTTTTTTGAGAAAAATGTTACCTCCAAAATAGAAGTTCTCCCAGATCATATATGAGGTAAAAAAGTCATCTACACAAATATCTAAAGGGTGACTGTCCTGTAGGTCAAAAAATCTATCCCATGTTGTCCAAAAGGACAAATTAAAAGAATTTACAATTAAAAGATTTGATAAAGGGTATTTTATATTGACCAAAGCTTATCTTTGTCCTCATCAATCCACTCTTGTACTTTAAGGGAAACTGAAGAAATTTAAAGGTGTAAAGAAAAAACCAAAAATATCCATATATTCCCCAAAAACTCAGCAAAAATGTTCTTCTTTTCTTCAAAAACTAAGAATTAATGCTTCACTCCAAAGAAATAGGTAGAGACTTTCCAGTCAAAGAAAAACAGCATACTAACTTGTAAATATATTTCTGTTCTCCAGAATTCTTATGTTTTTCTGGGATAGATTTTTTTTTGTTGTTGCATACTAGCAATCTTCATTTTATGCAAGATGTGTANAAAAAACCCCAAACCCTCAAGATGCCAGGGGAGAAAATTAACCAATAGAAGACAAACATCTACTCAGAATTTTTAAATGTATGGCACATTATGTGAGACAGAAGAAAGAAATTCTTTACAGTGAGGGTGGTGAAATACTGGAAGAGGTTGCCCAGGGAGGCTGTGGATGCCCCCTCTCTGGAGGTGTTTAAGACCAGGCTGGACAAGGCACTGGGCAGCCTGGTCTAGTGGGAGGTGTCCCTGCCTATGGCAGGGGGGTTGGAACTCGATGATCTTTAAGGTCCCTTCCAACCCAAACTATTCTATGATTCTATGATAGATACTGCAATTATGGAAGCACTATATTCACTATATGGTGAATCCTGGTACTACTATGACTTTCTGGAGTCAAAAGACTCCAGAATCCTTCACACCCCAGTGCATCTGCATTACAAAAGAAACAGACCTACATTGGTTTTGCACACACTTTAATTCTCAGCATGTACCCTTAAACTTCATGCCATTTGTCACTCTGTCTTCTGCAGCTCCAGGAAGAGTTTAAACAGCAGTTACATCATTCAGTGCTTTACCAGCTTCCTGTGATCAGCAGGAAGAAAATTAAAAGCAACTTAAGTTCTGTGGAATAAAGACTGACCCTGAACTACTTCAGTTCTTCAAATTATCTTTAAAATTAAAGTAATTTTTGCAATAANCAATTAAAAGATTTGATAAAGGGTATTTTATATTGACCAAAGCTTATCTTTGTCCTCATCAATCCACTCTTGTACTTTAAGGGAAACTGAAGAAATTTAAAGGTGTAAAGAAAAAACCAAAAATATCCATATATTCCCCAAAAACTCAGCAAAAATGTTCTTCTTTTCTTCAAAAACTAAGAATTAATGCTTCACTCCAAAGAAATAGGTAGAGACTTTCCAGTCAAAGAAAAACAGCATACTAACTTGTAAATATATTTCTGTTCTCCAGAATTCTTATGTTTTTCTGGGATAGATTTTTTTTTGTTGTTGCATACTAGCAATCTTCATTTTATGCAAGATGTGTAACAACCATCTTCTCTTGAAGTATCCATTAAAGTTTAGATAACAGAATTTTATTTCAAAATAGAGAAATTACAAGGTAGAATTTAATGCCATTTGATAAAGGGAACAGGGAAGTATTACAGATTTCATGTTAAGAAGCATAATGCAGCTCCTCCTGAGGAAAAAAGCATTTAGAGCCCTAATCCAGTTGGAAATCCAGTCACATGAGATTATGCTGCTTGATGGTGTGTATTTCTGAACTCCAACTTTCTGCTGTCACAAAACACAAACTTCTGCTGTGAAGTTAAGAAGAGCCAGCAATTCTTCAAATTGTCTTTAAATTAAAGTAATTTTTGCAATAACATACTCAGTGGCTACCCTAAAGCTGCCATTATTTCTGTTTTACTGTATAGGAAGCATTGAAATTTAAGCATCAATCTTAAAATTAGTGAAAAAATAAGTTCCTTCTGCACACTGAATTCTAATTTTAAAAAAAAAATAGAAGAATCTATTTCTTATAATCCAAGATCTTAAAAGAATATGGGATTTATAATCGAGTAAAACCACATGAAAGATCATTATCTTATCCAAGAATTTAAGGTAGTAACCAGCAAATTAAAATTAGGAGATTCAGAAACCAGTGCAAACATGAGGCAGTAAAACCCCAAAGCTGAATAGGATGTGGATCTGGAAAAAGAACTCCAATAAGAAACTTTACACAGAAGCTGGTTCTCATATTGCAAAATTTAATGGAGCAGCAGAAAATGTGGTGTTCACTGGAGCTGGTAAAAACCTGAACACTGGTTTAAAGTTAGAGAGTGTTTCCCAAGACTCCTTGGGCTTTGTATTATGGGGAAAAACATAGAATGAAAAATTTCTCTTGTAGTTTTGCTGTACTGTGCAGTTCTCTTTGCTAAATTAAATTTCTTTGGAATGAGCTTTGGTAATAGAAAATAAAAAGGTATTGAGATTTTAATGCTGCAGTTCCAGACTGTTGCAGGAATTCATTTCATCAATGCAATAATGGAAATAATTTGGCAATATTTCCATATGCCTCNGTTCCCTGCACACTGAATTCTAATTTTAAAAAAAAAATAGAAGAATCTATTTCTTATAATCCAAGATCTTAAAATACTATGGGATTTATAATCAAGTAAAACCACATGAAAGATCATTATCTTATCCAAGAATTTAAGGTAGTAACCAGCAAATTAAAATTAAGAGATTCAGAAACCAGTGCAAACCTGAGGCAGTAAAACCTCAAAGCTGAATAGGATGTGGATCTGGAAAAAGAACTCCAATAAGAAACTTTACACAGAAGCTGGTTCTCATATTGCAAAATTTAATGGAGCAGCAGAAAATGTGGTGTTCACTGGAGCTGGTAAAAACCTGAACACTGGTTTAAAGTTAGAGAGTGTTTCCCAAGACTCCTTGGGCTTTGTATTATGGGGAAAAACATAGAATGAAAAATTTCTCTTGTAGTTTTGCTGTACTGTGCAGTTCTCTTTGCTAAATTAAATTTCTTTGGAATGAGCTTTGGTAATAGAAAATAAAAAGGTATTGAGATTTTAATGCTGCAGTTCCAGACTGTTGCAGGAATTCATTTCATCAATGCAATAATGGAAATAATTTGGCAATATTTCCATATGCCTCAACATTTAGGTTAAATCTAACAAAAATTGTCAGTTTAGAAGTGAAGTATTATCAAACATAGAAAAGTCACATTCTAGGAAATGCTCTCTTGATTAATATTAATTACAACAGCCTTATTAATTGTAATTGACTCTTCCTCAGACTCTCTGGTGTGCATCACAGAACAGCATGTCAATTACCCTGGATTTATAAATATATCCTGAAAGGGGCAGTGTTTCTTGACAGTGATATTTTACTGCAACATGGCTTTATGCATCATTTTATATCCTGGGCACACTGCCAGTATTGCATTACCTAAACATCTATTTTATACAGGAACTCTGCATGCTCCCAGCAACTTCTGAAATCAGTATAATTGTTTAATTTTGGGTTCCAAATCAACATTCCTTCCAAAGCTTTAATGTAGTGGTGAGTCCATGCAATTACCACTTTTGTAAAACTCTGGTTTACATCTGTGTTCGGTTATTTAAAATACCCTTAAATGCCTTTTTTTCAAGGGTATGTATTTACTTAAGTATGCTTAGAAAATAAAGCAATGACTAAGTGATAGCCTGTATCTCAGTTTCTTCATGCCATATTTTCTTGGTTATAAGACACCATCACCTCCCTTTTCTTAAAAGATTAAGATCAGGGGGGTTGGAACTCAATGATCTTTAAGGTCCCTTCCAACCCAAACTATTCTATGATTCTATGATCCTAATTAATATTATCATGCATTTTCCAAAGCATTTGGCTGAGTTAAAATTTTGATCTATATCCAAAAGCTGTTCTAAGCATGTGTGAAGTGTAGAGGAAACAAATTTCATAAAGAGAAATTTTATTATAACAGCTTGGAATTTCAGGGTAAAAAATCTCAAACAAACAAAAAGAAAAACCCAAACAACAAAGTTCCCAAAAAACCCAAACAAAAAAGTTCCAAAAAACCCCTAACAAAAAAGTTCCAAAAAAACCCAAACTAACTTTACACCCTGTAGTACTGCTTCTAGACAGCTGAGGAAAAAAAAAATCAAGACATAGACTAGAAAAGCAATGAAAATGTAAGATGGATTCAATTTTTTAATATGAAAGGAGCAGAACTGTTTTATGGTAATTCCACCAGGTAAACTTTTACACTATCTTCTTATGATTAGAATGAAGAATAGAATGAAATGTCACTATTCAAATAAATAAATATATTGAAAAACTTATGAAAATCCTGATAATGCCTTTAGATAGTAAGGAAATGACAGGATCTACTTAAAACTTCTATTTGTATCCAGGAACCCATCTATCTGTTAGCTTTCTCTTTGTTATCAAAATGCCATCGAATGTTCTTTGACATTCAGAATTCTGGATAGCAATCTTTCAGCACAGATATGCCAAATAATTTTTTGCTTCACTTTTCATAGCTCTTTCAGTATTCCAAGTGGAAAGATGTTGTTGATATGAATGATTATATATTGGCAAGAACCTCCACAACCTGTGTCAGCAACTCCTGTATATTTGTCAACCCAGTTCCCCCTTGTACACTTACAAGGCAGTTGACTGATTGCTTCAGATTCCAATTCCTGTGACTATATCCTGAAGGACAGAAAAGGTCTTTCTCTAATGTTGTCCACAAAATTTATGGTGATATAAGAATTTATACAACCCTGTCATTCCAAGAATAATCATTTCACATGCACCCTCCTCTAATTTGTGCACATTTTACAGTCATCTCTCATGATTTTGCTCAAAGAGAAACTGTGAGCAGAAAGTCCAAATGCAAAAAAGTCTAAAGAAACTTCCACTTTTGTTTCATTCTAGGAGGAAACTCACCATGATTAAAGAAAGTAAATATACCTTGAAAAGTTTTCATATCAAATGTTCTCATTTCAGTAAAAAACTGCCCTGAAGAGGTTATGCATAAAATTCTTTGAAGCTACAAAAATGTCACAAGAATGGAGTAATCTGCTCCCAAATAGCAGGATTAGGAGTAAAATGTAAGAATGGTCTATAAAAGGCAACACACACTTTTCCAGTCAGTCTAGATTAGTCTCATGTAAAAGCTCCAACATTAATAAAAGTTCTTGCACTAAAAAATACAGTATGAGAACATGAAGTAGAACATCTCTATACTCGTATCTGCTCTAAAAGGAAAACATTTCAGTGGTTTGCCATGGAAGAAGGTTTTTTTGTTGTGTACTCACATGATAAAGTGGAACTGTATTGTTTTCTGCAAGTGAGAAATTCAAAACATCTTGCTGTCCAGGTTCAGGCCTAACATTAATAGTAGATGTCAGGACAGGTGGACTGATTGGGTAGTTTGGGCTGTTTGTGTTTTTGCCCTTTTTTCTGGACCTACGACCTGTGTCCCTTTTGTTGTCTCTTTGTGTCAAAGGTTCCTCTTGGATAACCAGGATCTTGTCATCACTCAGGTAGCGCAGGAGAGAATTCTCAGAGTCAGTTGTTGGAGGGGAGAAAGAAGAAACATCAGTAAAAGAAAAGCAGGAAACAGAAGGTTTATGATTAGGACCTGATGGTCTCAACACAAAACAGTTGATTCTGGTTTTAAGTGCTCATTCTTGCTAAACAAAAAGTGTCTCAAAGGACATTACTGTAAATCTAGAACATTTCTAGAACTGTGCAGATTAAGGGCTGATTGTCATTAACATGGATCTGAATCTTTTAAGTCCTTTTTTTTTAAGTCTTCAAAGTAAATGAACCCTACTAGTGCAAAATTTTTATTTTTCAGATACAGAAAATCTCAGATACTAAACTGGCTCTTTCATGCTCTCTGCAGGACTCAAGAAAAATAGGTTTAGTTTATGTGATGATATCTTTCTGCTTCTTAAATAAGATAAACCCCCTGAAGAATAGCAGAGAAACACAAAAATACTCACCTCTGCTTCCCCTCTTGTACATGTTTTGCTCTTTTGACTCCCCTATCCAGCTGTACTCAGTGGGCATTGAAACAGGCCTTAAATCACCTGGAAAAAGTTCAAGATAAAACAATATAATCCTTGAAGACTAAAAATAGAAGGCTACAGAATAAGTAATGCTTATAAATTACAGATATGGCATTCAGAGAAATCCTTTTTATCAGCACCTAGCTATTATTAATCCTGTAGCATTCAGCATCAATTAAACATCACGTGAAATGGATTTTCCTCTTCATGACACTGATGTGAAGGAAATTATCACCTTGTTGAAATTACTTGGGAAACATGGAGTGCAGATTGGTACTAACTGCAACATAGAAGGAGATTCAGATGCTTGGGTATCAATATGATTTCTTGGCACCATTGTATAACTCACTCCCTACTACAGTATCAGTGCAACACTAATAGCAGACCATTAAAAAGAGGAATACAATAAAAGTGACTTTAAAGCCCTAACACTTTGGCCTTGTCACTGGGCATCATTATCACAAAACACAGCAACACACCCACTAGATTATGGGTTAAGTTCTAGCTGACCCATGAAGCCAGATTCCTTTTTCCACATGCTGGCTAATTTTAATGTGCTCCTTTACTACTCGAGCAAATTATTTTGGATGTAATTTGTTTTGTTTCTGGCATAGTTATAGAATTTAAACATGATCAAGAGGTTCTGTTTCATTATCTATTTCTCCAGCTTGATTAGAGCAACAAACCAGTGTCTGTAAAATGTTTGTATGCCAATACCAACAAATAAAAGAAGGATAAGAAACTACATTTAGTAAAATCCATGGTATAAAATCCTGCACCAGGGTAACCAGTTCCACAGCAGACCAGCAGAATTAGTGCTTAAATATTTTTCTTTTTTTCCCCCCAACCCTGATCCATTTCAGCTGTTATTGGACCACTGCACTCCACTGAACTGCAGCAGGTTTTTATTACCTGTGTTCTCCACAGACACAATTTTATTTACTATTGTGAACTTATGAGAGATTTTTCCCATCCCATGGTAACAAAAACTTTATAATTTTTTGAACAGAATGAGAGAAAATAAAAAAGCCTTCATCTCAGAGGAGGTGAACAATGTATTGATCGATGGCATTACACATGTATCTAGATAAAAAGAAGAGTCATTGCTTTCTCTGAGCCTCAGAAATATTGCCATTTATGGATAACTTTATATCACAGCCAATTTTTTTCAGGTTAACAGTTGAGAACACTGCAAATAAAATCATGACAAAGGATGGTATTTGGGGGTGTTGCAGCACTAAGGGCACGATTTGTAAATTCAGTCCATTCAGAAATGTTAAATAAATCAAACCTACCATGAGTGGGTGTTTTTTCTCTTCTCCTCACTCCTGTAGCTCTGCTTCGCTCATACTCAGAGCTCACAGGGCCTTCACCTTCAATTAAGGTGTAGAATTTCCCACTTTCATGCTCCAGAAAATAGCTTGGAGAATCAGAACCTTTCATTCCAGGTTTTCCAAACTTGCTGATGTCGTCACAAGACATTATTCCAATTTCATCCCTAAGAAGAAGTTGGTTAAGGAGAAATTATCATCTGGTAAAGTGTACAACTGCCTCTCCTCCAAACATTACAGATGTAAGTCCTGTAATTAAAAAGCTAGGCATGTAAACTTCCATAAAAATGATTCAACAAATTAATATAAATTAATATAATCATCATTAGGTTCCATTTTAACTGTAAGATACATTTATTCAGGAGTTTTCTGTTATTTGAATGGAGTGTAAGGAATGAGTATAACATGAGAAGGCAAGCTCCTTGCTTTAGAGCACAATATAGTCAAATAAAAGTAAATAAAACTAAATAATTAAAGAATTCTTTAACTGCTTTCTTGGCTTGGGAGTAACCTGAGGTTTTTCCCAGCTGCTATTGAGCTAAGTGAAATTTGAGTGTATCAAAATAATGATATGCTGGTTAATATATTCTTACCTCTTTATTTTATAAACTGTATAGCTTGATTGTATGGCTTTTTGTTTGTTTTCATTAATGAAGTGAAATTAATGTGTAAAATTCTGTTTTTCAAAAAAAAATAATCACATTCATTAGTTTGCAAATACCTGGGGCCATAAAGTCCTGACATAGGAGACAGAATGAAAACATCCTGGAGTGCAGAGTTATCCATTTTTGATGACAAGCCCATTGTACTTGTTGGGGTTGTAGAGCTGCTTGTTGGACTGGTTGGAATTACAGGCTGGGAAAAAAAAACAAAGCAACACATAAAATAATGGTTTTTGTGCTAAATGTGACAATAAAGTCAATGCATATAACTTCAGGAAACTTTTTACCACACTTTTCCACACATTTAATCTCAATTTCACTTAGTCCATAATTCTTTACACCATATATGAGAAAGTAATTGAAAAAAAAAAGGTTTTCTTATCATATATATTTCTCCTATCTACCAGGTCAGTTAATTGCTCACATAAGAGCATTAAATCTGTTTAATGATTGCTTTCTCATAAATTTATGTTATTTTCACTCATTTCTTATTTTCAAGTGCTCACAAACTGTTTGTACTACTGTGTTACTCCCTTTTGAAGACAAACATCATGTTTCCTGTTTCTCTAACCTTACTGTAATGAATCCATCCTTCACAAGTTCACAATAAATACTTAGAAAAACAATGGTCAGAGTTCCCCCTCCCATTTTTAGTTCTTCTTGCCTTTTCTACTGGCATATTTTAAGAGCTCATCCACTCTGTTTACAGAGATGTGACCTCCTGAACTTCAATTTCCTTTCAGAACAGATTTTTAAAAATGAAAACAAACTGCTTAATGACTGCTCTGAGATAGAAAGCAGGTTGGAAACAGTTTTTCTCTCAGCTTTACTTACATTTTCTACCTCAAATCCAAAATCCCAAATCCAAAAATTAATTCTGATAAGTAGTAAATATCATCCTAACTAGGTCTATCAATTAAATGGACACATTCAATTACATAAATCATATATCTCAAATATAATTACTTAAAGTGATTATGCTGTGTTTGTGTACAAATAAATATTTGCTGAACTGTGTGCAAATAAATGCACAGGTTAAAAAAAAAAAAATCCAATTTTTTTAATAGAGGTCTCTTGGAAAGGGTATTTGCTGTATGCTTTTCAAAGTTTCTAATGATAATAGCTAATGATCAAAATGAGCTAATAAAATTAAGCAATGGTGAAATAAAAAAACAAACAGAAAATGAAATTCATCATGGTAAACTCAACCCATCAGAAATAAACAATTATTTGCCAAACAGAAAAATGCAAAAGTGGTTCAGAAAAAAAACCCCCATTGTTGTGATTCTGAGTGTATTTTTCAAATACTGGGGATAATATTAAAAATAAATAAATTTAGAAGTGCTGTTCAAACATACATCCAGTGAAAACTAGGGGGACAGGACACAAGAAGCTGATAAAGCTCAGCAATACAGCAACAAGAGGCTTTACCATGGGCATCCCTTACCTTGTGAGGGTGTATGAAGATTAAGGATGGGGGGTACTGAGTCTCTGCTTTCTCCCTTAAAAAATAAACTCAATCCCCAGAATTCCCCTGATGGGTGAATTCACAGAAAACACACAGGCCTCACTCTTCTACATGGGGAGGGAAAATGGGGCTTTGCAGCTGGGAATCACCCTGTAAATTTTATAATGTGCATTTTTCTTTCAGGATAGGTTGATTCTTGCCAGTGATATGGATGACTAATTGCTTACTGGGCAAGGTGCTGACCAAAATATTTAACAATACAAATACAACTCACACACTAAGAAACAGAACTCTCGATATGGTTGAACATTATTGCACAGAGGTGAGTGGGTTTAGGTGTTTTCAAGCCTTGGGTATTTTTACTTATTTGAAACTTGATCTATGTACTTTTCTTCATTTTTAAATGATAATTTTTTCCCCTCAGAGCAAGAGAATTCAGTGAACTACATATGAATATGACAGAAGACAATAAAAGCATGAGTGGCATTAAGATGAAAAGGAATGTTTTCCCTCTGCTTTGATACAAGACAACTAAGAAAACAAAACATGAGCTTTTAACTTGCTGCATTTGCTCTGTTTGAGGTGTTACAAGTCTTCCTTTGCCCAAGACACTTCTCACTGAGGCAGTAAACAGGCAGGAAGCAATTTCAGAGTTCATCTGAGCAATTCTGTCATGGTACAGTACCCAAACCACAACCAACTGGAGTGATATACAAGAAGGGACATACACCGACTTCTTTTCCCTTTTTCCCCTGCTATGAGCATCTGTTTTCATAAAACTACAGAATTTTTCTTCAGTACAAAGCAGCCTCTCTCCAAATGCATCCAATTTTCAAAATCTGGAGTAATCTACTTAGCTACAATAATACTAAAGATAAAGCTGTAATTTCTAATAGGTAAAACACATTATAAGATTGTCACTGTTGCCATAAGCTTTATTACTTTATCACCAACTGACCAGTTTTGTATCTCCAGTTAAATAATAAAAAGTTTCATGTTCTGAACCATGAAGTTGTAACAGGAACGATTGTTCCAACTAGAATTTTTCTGCAAATCAAAAAAATAATATAAGAAATCATACATTTTATTTGAATGCTTTTTAAAGAAACAGAGCACTACGTGCCATTACAGATGAAGGAACCATTTTATGCTGAGTGGGAAGATAATCACAGCTTAAAAATGAGAATATTCTTCCAATGTCTTATTATGACAACTAGAGAAAACATGAGGAAGTGGTATGACTGACATGTTGCCTCACAGAGATAAGGCATATGTTAACACTCTTCTTTTGTTAATTAAGCATCAAGGAAAACTATATATAGCAAAGGAAAACTAGAATAAATTTTATAAGGATTCACAGATTCTGTATCATAATAATTAATAGATTAACTATGTAGTAAGATTTTAAACATATTTGGAATGGAAAAATTATTAATAAAACCTATAAGCACCTTAATAATGAAAACACAATGAATGTTTTTAAAATTATTGCTGTGCATCAACCTGAGTTCACTAAAGGTACTTCTGGCAACTGAATTTCAAGTTCTTAAATCCTATTTCCTCTCATCCTTTCCCAATCACATACTGCTTTTGCTTTTTTTTTTTATCAGCACCGAGCCATAATGGAAAAACTGGTCTGCTCAGGTTATTTTTCATGGTGTGTAGCAGATCTGTACCCAAGCAGAGCAATACATGTGGATTCATACATGTAACATGTCACAAACTATNTATTTGGAATGGAAAAATTATTAATAAAACCTATAAGCACCTTAATAATGAAAACACAATGAATGTTTTTAAAATTATTGCTGTGCATCAACCTGAGTTCACTAAAGGTACTTCTGGCAACTGAATTTCAAGTTCTTAAATCCTAATTCCTTTGATCCTTCCCTAATCATGTGCTGCTTTTGCTTTGGTCTTTTTTATCAGCATTGAGCCATAATGGAAGAATTGGTCTGCACAGGTTATTTTTCAGGGTGTGTAACAGATCTGTACCCAAGCAGAGCAATACATGTGGATTCATACATGTAACATGTCACAAACTATAACACATCTAAGCATGCTGTCCTTTTTTGTGAGATTCATTGAATAGTTTTCAGCTTTTATCTATTTTAACTTACTTAAGTGTGATTCCATACCCTGCATTCATGGAACTGATTACTTTTGCTTAAGTATAAAACCTTCTTTTTACACTGAATGCATTCTGCTTATTGTCTGTCAGTAGCCCTGGACAGTCAATTTAATTCATTAGTGGTATAAAACTCAAGAAAAACAAATAAACAAAACCAGAAGCCTTCCCACCAATCCAAAAAATTAAATGGATGTAGAGACTCTAAAAACTGCCAATATCAAATAAAAGCCAGTATATTCTGCAGCCAAGAACAGGGAGAGGGAAGTGAGATCACTGTTTTCCAGCAGCATCAAGCTGTTATGTCAGCTGCCCAGGAAACACAAGCTTTAGGATCATCTTGAAATGTAATCATGTTTGGTCCAAGTCATTAATGAGAGCAATAAATAATACTAGATCCAGGTGAGAACTGTAGGAAACAGGCAAACTCAAAAACTGCATCCTGAGATGTATCCAGGTTCTTACACTTGAGCTTACCTTTGTGGCAGGAAGAGTAAAGGCAAGTTAAAGGTGCCAAGGTAGAACTTAAAAATGGTTTTCAATATCATACGAAAAGTCCTGCTTTCAAGAAGTAACACTTCTGAAGTGTTCCTCTTTTTATTTCCTGAAGTGATTTATACTATATTTAAATCCCTCACCACATTATTCAGTAATACAGAAGAAACATATCCTGGTTAGGACATCCATTAAAGCATCCTTTGAACCTCAGGGCCTTTTGTATTCTGGATCTTCAGGAGGGAACAGTTGATAATCCCACAAAAATAGATTGATGCACTTCCATTTATCCATTTATCTGGCTGCCATGACAAAGCAGGGCATGTTTTGTGGAAAATAAAGTGCCATGTACACAGTGCATATGGTTTTCATAATGAGAAAACTTCCAGAACCAGAGCTGCTTGTCAACTATGATTCTTTAGTGTACTAATATAATGAAAAGAACTCTAAAAGAGATTTATTGCAAATCATAGAATCATAGAATAGTTTGGGTTGGAAGGGACCTTAAAGATCATCGAGTTCCAACGCCCCTGCCATAGGCAGGGACACTTCCCACTAGACCAGGCTGCCCAGTGCCCTGTCCAGCCTGGTCTTGAACACCTCCAGAGATGGGGCATCCACAACCTCTCTGGGCAACCTGTTCCAGTATTTCACCACCCTCACTGTAAAGAATTTCTTCCTTATGTCTAGTCTAAATCCATCCCCCTCTAATTTATATCCATTGTTTCTAGTCCTCCCATCCGATATTATGTTAAAAATTCCTTCCCCTGCCTTTCTGTAGGACCCCCTCAGGTACTGAGAAGTTACTCTGAGGTCCCCTCTGAGCCTTCTCTTCTCCAGGCTGAACAACCCCAACTCCTTCAGCCTGTCCTCATAGGGCAGTTGCTCCAACCCTTTGATCGTCTTCGTGGCCCTTCTCTGGACCCTCTCCAACAGCTCAATGTCCTTCCTGTGTTGAGGGCTCCAGAAATGCCATTTCCATTTTCCTGCTCCTGGAAACTTCCCATGAAGTTCACAAGCAGATACACAACCATTTTGCTAGAGTAAAGAGTGCTACTCCTGCACTGTTGTGACAAAAAAAAAATTGCAGAGAGTCCTTGGGCATCACAATGTCCATTTTCTTTCCCCCACAGGAAGTCTCCGAGAAAGGAAGATGGCACTAAACCAAAGCAGCAGCACTCCAGAGCTGCAAAGATTACACAAGCTCCTTAAGTGAGGCAGCTGCATAGGATTTAGGTATTTTAAAGAAGGAAAGATTCAGAAAGTCAGACAGGAAAGACATTTGCTTGGATTGGCTTTGTTTTCTTAATTTAAAAATTATTCAGAAACCCATTAATGCATTTTTGGGATCCAAACAAAACAACTTGGTGGAGCTTCCACTGATGAAAGTGCATAAGCTTATTACAGAGTGTTACATAAACATGAAAAGTTTCTTACTCAAAAAAACCATTCCTTTAATATTGACATTTTGAGTTCAACCTTTCTGCTGTGAGGCAGTTTTTACTATATCTGGTGATGCTGTAGGAAGAAGCAGCTGTGATGTTCACAATCAATTTTTTTCATATCAATAGGTTTTCAAGGAATAAGCATGCAGAAAATATCAGAGGTTCTATAGCACCTGTGACTAAAAAAACCTGAATTTCAATGAGGTGTGGAACAAAACCAGAATTTTCCTAAAATGTAAAGTCTGACACTCTCAATTCCAAGCAAGTAGTTTTGGCAGACTGTGAAATAATGGGAACAGGGAAGCAATGTCACTTCTGATGGTCAAATCCTTGATTTTCAGCAGTAACATCTGGACCTCCCTTAAGTTTCTGGGGCTCCCAAAGTAAAAAAAAAAAAAAGAGGACATTATTTCAAAGGAATTTCAGAATTTTTAGAGCGTGTTCTGTGGCTTTCACTGGAAGAACAACTGAAAAGTTTTGCTGTGAATAAAGAATTTACCATTGCAGCAGCCTCCTTACCTGAAGTGCAAGAGGCTTCCACCTCACGTTCTTCAGAAGGGCTGGAGCAGAAACCAGGGTATTCTGAGGCCGTTTTTTCAAGGTTAAAATCACTCCATTTGGGTCTTCCCGCAATGCATTTACTAAATTCTTTAACTGCCAGCCAACCTAAGGAAAAATTCCATAATTGAATTTTGAAAGCTTTCTGTTTCATTTTAAATGTGAAGGAAGTCTTTTATTAACTGAAAAGGTCTCTCACAGCCCACTCTTTGCAAACATAAGCACTTTTTGTAAACTGGGCTTGATTACTTTCTGTTGGACTGACACGATGCTGCTGAAGCTGCATTTATTGGGGTTTTTTTGCTATATTTCTTAAAAAAAACCCCCATAAGTGAATACTGACTCCCTTTAATAATTTCTTAGTTCACTGTACCTTTGAATGAAATGATGAAATTATTTCATGACTTCTAGTTCTCATTCTGCAACCTTATTTGAAACATCCACTGCTAAGAGACTATGCTACAGCAACATATGAAGCACATGTAGCAGCTTTAAGATATTGAAGATAAATAAGAACTGAAGATAAATAATAATTTATTTATTTGTACAGCCCCTGAAACATAGAATTTTATATGTGCCACTCACAAAAAGTTACTTAGAGGCATTTTTTTAATCTTCTTGATTTAATTAAAATTTTTCCACTAACAGTTTATACATGAAAAATGTATTTTTATGAGATTTTTTTCAAACTGAAAATTCATGCTATCACATTATCCTGAATGGCTGGAGGGGTTTTAAAACTAAATAGTAATATAAGTGACAATATGTGAAGATGTTTATGATGAAAGCAGCTTCTTTCACATTTAACTGCTGCTGGATTTCTAGTCACATTTCCACAGACATAAAGAGTATCAAAACAGTCTGAGAGCTCAAATTGAGATTGATAAAAATTCAAATTTTTTAACAACTCAGTGAGTCTTCATCCAAGTTACACCACTGAAATGGGTAGAATTGTATTAGTCTAAAAAAAGAGAATAAAAGTGTCACCATTCAGCAGCATTTTTACCCTTCCTCTATGTACTTTCATCACCATAAATCAAATATGAAATCCCTACCACTAAGCACATCAATGTGAATTATCTATCATTACCACTAAAGTTGTTTCCTGAGTAATATTATTATTTAAGAATTTTTTTTAATATTACAGTCTCAAGAATTTGTTCTTTGTAATACTCCAATTACTACAGAAAGAAATATGCAATATGTATAGGATTTGCTATTATCCACTTCCAAAGCTTGGATTTTTTGTTAATATATTAATATACTCATGACTTGATCCAGATGACTAGACTCATAGCTGCAAATTTTGAAACTTTTCTCTTTCTCTGGTGTCAGAATAATGCTACAACTAAAGGAAACTCCTGCTAAATGTCCTAGTTCAAGGTAAAACAGAATAAGTTTTATTTTCAGTAATTTTATTTGCATCTTCTCCTGTTCACACCTGACTTCTGCACTTGCCACTGGAGGAAAATGAAGAGGTGCATGATAAGAATCTTCACTTCCCCTTCTAAATATTGCATACTTTTAAAAAACATTATGTAAGTCACATTTTAACTTGACTGTTGGTTACTACCTACCCACAGTTCTGCTGAAGAAAGCAGCACAGATCCAATTCTGCATAGAATATTTTTTTAAAGGTCAGTTTGGTTTACAGAAAAGCTGAGACCCCTAAAAGTGCCCACAATAAACTCTTCCTTCCAGATTTTTACAATATCAATAAATGACCATAGTAAAGGTCTGTCAGAAGTGTTATAACCACCACAAGTCTTAAGCCCTGGTGTCAAGCTGGTCTGTGCTGCAGAGAAATTAAAATGCTGAGTTCATACAGGAGTTCTTCACACACAGCCTTATTGATGGCAAATTACAGCAGCCTCACTGGGAACATTTCAGTGTGAAAACCTTCAGGAGCACAAGAGCAGTAACTGAGCAAGCAGGTGCAAGAAGTGAGTGACATTATATTTGCTATCACTTTAATTATATTTGCTAACACTTCAATCATCCTTGGTCTTCTGATCAAAGCTACCTGCTATTAAAAAATAAGAAAAAAAACAGATAAAAAAAATAATAGAATCAGTGCAGTCAGCTTTTACAACAGGTTTTGGGGGGATTTGGGGCAAAAATTGGGGAAATTGGGGGAAAAATTGTGGAATTTGGAGGAAATTTTATGAAAATTTGGGGGAGGGAAAATGGGGGGGAAAAGAGGGGAGAAAGGAGGGAAAAGAGGTCAAAGGGTGAGCAGGTGGGGTCCTCGACACCCTCACCAACACCCA
>VZTY01007170.1:28998-63134 GCA_013400935.1 Turnix velox
ACACCCTCACCAACACCCAAAACTACACCTGGAAGGGAGAAAAAGAACAGGTTTGGGCAGAAATTGGATTTGGGAAAATTTGGGTGAAATTTGGGGATTTGGAGAAAAATTGGGGATTTGGGTGAAATTTCGGGAATTAAGGGGGAAAAGAGGGTCCTCAACACCCTCACCAACACCCCAAACTACACCTGGGGGTCAGAAAGAAAAGAGATTTGGGGAGAAAATTTGGGGATTTTGGGTGAAATTTGGGGAGAAATTTGGAAATTTGGGTGAAATTTGGGAATTTGGGGAAAAATTGGGAATTTGTGGAATTTGGAATAAATTTGGGGGATTTGGAGGAAAAGAAGGTCCTCAACACCCTCACCCAGACCCCAAACTACACCTGGAGGGGACAAAGAAAAGGGATTTGGGGAGAATTTGGGGGAATTCGGGGAAATTTGAGGGAAAAAGTTGGGGAATTTGGAGGAGGGAAAATGGGGNGGATTTGGGGGGAAAGAGGGTCCTCAACACCCTCATCCAGACCCAAAACTACACCTGGGGGGGACAAAGAAAAGGGATTTGGGGAGAAATTGGGGGAATTTAGGGAAATTTGAGGGAAAAAGTCGGGGAATTTGGAGGAGGGAAAATGGGGGTGAGGAAAAAAGGTAAAAAAGAAAAAAGAAGGGAAAAAGGGAAAAGGGGAAAAAGGGGAAAAGAGGAAAAAGAGGAAAAAGAAAAAAGGGTATAATCCCAAAATCCTCCCCCCTCCCAAAAACCCTTCAATTTGCCCCAAAATGGTATAATCAGGTATAATCCATAATTGCTTCCCCTTAGAGGAAGGCAGTGTTCTATTGCATGTGAAAGTGGAAGGAAATAATAAAGACTACCTTGTAGAGATTTCAATTAAAAACCTCCTGTAAGGGCTGAAGGGAAGTTAAGATACAAAGTGTGAGGTTCTATTCTGCCTCCATGGTGGGCTGAAGCCAGGATCCCAAGGGTAAAGACTGGGCTTGGAAAAGAACTGCAATACTTGTCATAATACCAAAAAGGATTTAAAAAGCTTTTTAAAGTTCTATTCTATTTTTAGTTTTGCCAAAAATGGATTGGCCACAGGAAAGCAGAAAATTGTAACTGATAAAACAGACCACAGACAAGCAAATACAAATATGACAAACTCTTCCAGTTTATGGAATGACAGAGACTGTGTTTTAAAACTCAATTAGAGAATTAAAATAAACTACTTCTGATTTGCACAGATTGGTGTAATTTTCAGACTCCTGAAATCTTTAGAGTTCCATGAGCTCCTTTTAGAAAGGGTGATAAATAATTAAATTAATGATAAATTACTCCAATGAGATCCTTAATGACAAAACCATTAAAAAGCAAGATCTATTAGAGAGCAGCCTGCAGTCATTACCACTAGGCTATGATAAAATGCTCTTAGGAATTTGGACACGTTATTATAAATTGTATGGCTAAATATATCTCTTAAAAAATAGAAGTCATTAGAGTGGATTAAAAAATCTTAGTTGAAAACTAGTCCTTGAGACAGATTTTGACACTTACTCTTAAAGGATCATTCTTTAATAGCAATTACAAGCTTCTAGCTGTGGCAGGACATATTCAGCAAAAGGCTGTTTTGCTCCTTTTAAGATTTTTATCAAATACATTCAGATAATCAGATTCTACAAAATGGGTTTCCCTCAGTAATGAAAGTATTTTCCTTCTCATGTAGATGATGGAGCTTTCTAAGAATGGATTTCTGAATGCATTTTACCAGCAATTGGAATCCAAACTCTGTTTTATGAGTTTTTATGAATCCAGACTCTGTTCATGCTGCTCCTTTTCTAAAAATAAATGCTGCTCAACCAATGATGGCTCACTAATAATCTGAACATGAAACAAAAACCAAACCAAACTATAACCGAGTAGAAAAAAAATCTTCATGTTACAGGCACACAAAAAATGAGACTGAAGGAAACACAAACTGGGGCATTTGTGAATGACTGCACAGGTGTTAGGGGTGTGATATATTCATCTATTCAAAAGAAGTGAAAGAACAGCTGTCCTGTTGAACATGATGCTACTTATCAAAGGCTTTCAGTAGTCAAAGCCACCACAAGTTATTCACCTCTATGCCAATTTATTCAAAACATTCTACCCACTTGTTATGTCACAAAGTTAGAAGACACAGCTTAGTGGAAATAGCTGTGTAGAGGGGATAGAATATTCTGTATTTCTATTTTCTCAATTTCCTTGAAAATTCTGCAGATAAAGCAAAAATGTGGTTCCTCAGTTCTTTCACTGCCTTGTCAAGCCCTACATATTTATCAGGACTCTCAAGAATAAAAATGTTCTAAGAATGAATGAAGGTAGGTGACACTTTCTCATCTGTTTGTGAAATTATTCTGCTCACTATATCATAATTAGCTTTAATAATAACTAAGATGAAGAGAGATCATGAACCAAACAGGAACATAAGAACTACCCTGTTCTTGGAAATCTTGGAAATCAAATGTGCAGAGTAATATTTTCTAAATATTTAGAACATACTGTATTGCAAACCACCTGAAAAACTCTGCTTTGGCTGCACTAACCCTTACATGAACCAGGACAGATGTTTCCCCTCAAGGATCTTCAAATTCATAAGCAAAGCCATCTGGATACTCACTTAAATCTCAAGAGTATGACCCTTCTTCATATTTGCATTGAACTGAAAAAAAAGTGGCTCGTGTAAACTGAACTTTTTGTTAAGGAAACAGACTGTCATCCCTTTGCATTTTAACCCTATAATCCTCTTTGTCTAATTTAGGTAATTAAGGGAATTTTTTAACATGGAAATCAGAAGTTATTACTAGAAAAGAATGTGCTGGAAGGTCATAAGACTGCTTTATGACACTGAACAGGAAGCTCCTCATTAACACCTGTAGCCAATTCAATCTTGTTATTAATAACTTAACTGTTACTAATGATAATTGATGATGGAAAAATAAATGANATTTTTTTTAATATGTAAATAAGAAGCTATTACTAGAAAAGAGTAAGGTCATAAGACTACTTTATGACACTGAACAGGAAGCTCCTCATTAACACCTGTAGCCAATTCAATCTTGTTATTAATAACTTAACTGTTACTAATGATAATTGATGATGGAAAAATAAATTATCTCCCATTATATTACATAGTTATTTTGATTAGCTATTAGAGAAAAACAGCAAGATTCCAAGAAGCTGTAAGACTGCTACTGGAAGACTTATCTTTTTGAAAGGCAGAATCACGAGAATAAGTAACATGAGGCAATTTGCAAGTAGAATGAATTTTTGGGGGGAAAAAAAGTCATTTTTGTGACACCTCCCCTTCAGTTTTCAACTTTCTTTATTATGTTTGCATTTCCCAACACACAGTGTGGTGAAACACAGATGGTGTGATCTGGCACCACACTTACACATTTACCTCCATTTTAAACAAGATTCAAATTTGCAATTCAATAAACATCCTATTTTAGTTCAATAAATATCTTAAGACCAATAAATTAGTACTGAAATTATTCCATTGTGCCAAGGCTCTTGATAACTTAGGCAGTTCTAAAAAGTGTTACAATGCCTGTAATCTTGGAAAAGTCTTTGTCTCAACAATGAACAGCATGAAAAGGTGTTATAATAAAGATCATGTACTTTCATAGCATCCGTAATTTCAAAGGATAACCTTATCAAGCATGAAAATGCAACTACATTAGTAAAAAAAACGCAATTATTTAGAGATAAAAGAACAACTTTAAGGACAAAGCAGAGGTGTTAGAGGTGAAAAAGCCCTTCTAATATACTACATGCACTTGTTTACTCTTCTACATAGCTGCAGGCAACTATAATATTCATCAGCTCCTCAATCACCACCCTAATTAGACCTCTAGTTTACTTACAGATGTTTGTATGGGTGCTTGCTCTTGCACAACACTGCTTTTTACCTTAAAGACTTTTTTCTCTGCCTCTTCTGTTTGTAAAGAGAGAGGAATTCTGTCTCTCACTAAGCTGTTGGGGTTAACAGAATTTAAATCCTTAGAAAACCTCTCTTCATATGAGACAGATGACACATTTTCATATTTATATGACATTTATTCTATTGTTCATATGTATCTTCATATAGAATCTTTGATAACTGTAAATGACCTGAACATCACATGGTATTTCAACAAGATGTAGTCAATACAAAGACAATGATATTAAAACTGTTTCTCCTGGAAACATGTTCCTGATTAATTCCAAGTTCATCTTTGCCATTTTCAGCCACATCACCTCTATGGCACTCAGTTGATTTGGGATTAATTACAATATTCTGACTTGTGGAGTCCTGCCAAGCTGCTCCTGTGCAATATCTAGCTTTCAACAGGAATTACTAAAAGCATTGTTATTGTTCTCTGTCCTATCAAATGACCTTCAAATTCTTATTCCTAAGAAAAAAATTCTCAGCTTTATGAAATGCCAGTTTTCCCTAGTTTTTAAAGACTGTTCTATGCAGAAGTAAACTTTCCAGGTGGTCAGGCAGCTGCCTCAATACTTGTCTGGAACATCAACTTAATTTACTCTTCATAAATCTATGTGTGTTTCATTTAACATTTTCCTTCATGCCTTCAGTTATTCTTTCATCTCTAAATCATCTCCAAGCTCTCACTCAGCACTGTGTTTGCCTAATTGCCTTTCTCCGGTGAACACATCATCCTAAAGTGGACAATTCATTGCTGAGAGACTTGCAATTGAAAGTTTCAATCTCTTCACAAAACTGAGATGTAGATGATTTAGCATCAAATCATCCAACCTGACTTCCATCATGAATATGTACATGTACTTTTTATGGCTGGTTTTCTTCTCCTTGTTCTGTTTGATAATATCTTGCTACAGAAAAGCATCTTTAATTCTATTCAATTCCTATTTTCAGAGCATGACCCCAATTCTTTGACTAAAGAATCCCACCCCATACATAAAAAAATATTAAATTTATTCTTTCAAGCAAGCAGCAGAAAATAGACTATCCATGCAACATAAGGTGTAAAAATTAATTATTATAGCAAATAAATGTGCAGTGTTCAACACTTGTGTATATTTTTATAAGAAGGGAAGTAAAAATCTACAAGATGCTGTCAGAACTAGTGCTTGTTGTTACTGTAAGGAAAAATAAAGAGTTAGGGCAGCAGTAACTTACAACGTAACTTATTTTTACATTTTCTTATGCTGTTATATTAAAAACTAATAAGCAAGAAAGACAAGCAGAAAAGCAAATAAGGAAATTGGATAATGATTATATGATCTTAACAGCTCCTGGTGAATTGGTCGATTTAATTAATTTCTTGCCCAAAGTACTATTATTTTTTCTTTGATCTTTATAATTGTATTACAGAGTGTTCCTTGGTTAGGCCAGATTCCACACAGCAAAGCTTTTATTTCGAGCTCTTTCAATTGTTGCATTATATAATTTGTTAGCTGCTTTCCTTTGATACTTCTCCAACTCTTCTTTTTTTTAAAAAGAAAAAAAAAATCACAACCTCTGAGCATCATTTATTTGAAAAGTGAAACAAGTGGTCTTGTTTTGTTAATATTTTAAATATATTTGTTATATAACTGCTTTCAGGGAAAAAAAGACAGCAGAAATTATGAATATAGCTACCTCCTAAGTATCTAATATTTCCTATTTAATGCAGATAGTGCTTTAGATGAAGATATTAATTGTAGGTAATAAGAACAGCTGTGAAAACATGCAGAAAAATAAACAAAAGCATTTAAAGGAGAATAAAAAGCTATATGTTAAGAGCTACATTAATAGAGTCTCATTTGTAATACTTCAGTACTGGAGTACTGCCCTACCCAGGAAGATTTTCACTGTACAGCTTTAACTCTGTGTGAAATATGCAAAGTATTACAACAGGGAATTTATAGAGGTTGTTGAGGAGGGTCATGAATAAGAATGACAAAACAGAAGTGCTGAAATTATCCAGTTAACCAAAATATCAGCAAAGGTAATTTGATTGCATCCTGAAAACACCTAGATAAGAAACTTGCTCTCCAATCTAACAGACAAAAATATATCAAGATCAAAGGACTGGAAGTTTGTGCCAGACAAATATAGACTACAAATTACTTTTTTTTTTTCCCCCCAGAAATGATAATAATTAGCTGCTGGAACAATTTATTACAGGTTGTGAGAATATCAATGAAGACTTTGAATTTCAAAAGGTCTTATGAAATGAGTGAATATGAATCTATGCAGGGGGAAAAAATGGCCTAATTCAGGCAAAATCAGATTACATTATGCTACTAGTCAGTTATAGGATTGGAATCTATTAAAAGAGATTGATCCTTTCACTAATCATGAGACTAGAGGCATTACAGAACACATTTCATTGAACAGGATTTATGTTTGACAGACTATCAAAGTGCTCCAGAAACTTCAGTCTGAAGAAAATTATCTTTGTTAGGATGACAAAGAGAAGAATCTGAGGGATGCAGGATATCCAAAGCACACAAATACCTAAAACCCCTTAAATTGTATAACTTAACCTGTGTATACACTTTGTAAAAGCATGGAACCTCCCTTACCAATGAGCAGGTAAAAGTAGAAATAATAAATAACACTAACACTTAAGCTTTTAATGCTTGAAGCATTAATGCTTCAGTTAGAAAACTAATGTGAGTCTGGAGGCTGTAGATGTCACTGGATACATGTATTGTAAATAATATTTTAAATATCTCTAAGCAGCCTGGAGTTACTTAGGATACTAAATATAATAACTTGCCTTTTCATAGGGCAATGTTAAATGCCTCACATGAAATAATTGAACTGAATGATACACTAGAGAAATAAAGAAACTTCTTACAGCTCCGGGGAAAAAATGAAGGGGAAAAAATGAAGGGGAAAAAATGAAGGGGAAAAAATGAAGGGGAAAAAATGAAGGGGAAAAAATGAAGGGGAAAAAATGAAGGGGAAAAAATGAAGGGGAAAAAATGAAGGGGAAAAAATGAAGGGGAAAAAATGAAGGGGAAAAAATGAAGGGGAAAAAATGAAGGGGAAAAAATGAAGGGGAAAAAATGAAGGGGAAAAAATGAAGGGGAAAAAATGAAGGGGAAAAAATGAAGGGGAAAAAATGAAGGGGAAAAAATGAAGGGGAAAAAATGAAGGGGAAAAAATGAAGGGGAAAAAATGAAGGGGAAAAAATGAAGGGGAAAAAATGAAGGGGAAAAAATGAAGGGGAAAAAATGAAGGGGAAAAAATGAAGGGGAAAAAATGAAGGGGNATGGAGGGGAAAAAATGGAGGGGAAAAAATGGAGGGCATCAGAACCGATTCTAATTTAGTGCAAACTTCTGCTGCAAGTTTTTTTTTTTTAAAGGAGTGAAGACTTTGAAAAAGTGGATACAATACTGAATAAAATTTTTGCAGAGAGAAGCAAGTGTTTAATCTCAAGTCCAGAAACCAATCTAAAGGTAGAAATTTCACTAAGTGCCAGGCAAGGGAAAAGCCTGGAGAACACTGGGAGAGAAATGAGAAGTAAAAAGCAGTTGAAACCAGCACACTTGGCCATTTCTTGCTTCAAATTGCTTTGAATTTTGGTCTTCTATAGTTTTGCTTCTCCTAGTGCTTGCTTTTGCTAAACTGTGGAGTCAAAGGCTGGTATGAGGAAGCAGGTTCTGGTGAGGACTTTGTGCTCCTCTACTTGGAGCAACAGCTTACAGCTCTGTAAGACCAACCCTTTCTTTGTTAAGGTTATTCAATTGCCAGTCATTAATTTCCAAAGGATTACACCTCATTTATGAGCTGGTGTTGCTACTCTTAAAATATTGATTACGTGGAAATTTCATGAGCTGCTCCCTTTGAATTATTCTAGTCCACTAATGGAAATAATGGTAATTACAAAGCAAGATATCGATCATCACAACTTGTGAGAGCTTGAGTGAAGAAGCCCAGCTAAGTGTAGTTTGCAGCAAGACCTACCAGAAGTGACTCAAAGGGCACACTTGAAGATCAAAGGATACATTAAATCACTAAAGATTCCAGTGCTGAGGGGAAGAGGACTGGACTTTTGCCTCTGAAACACTCAAACTGTCTGGCTTCCCAAAATTGTAACAAAGACAGAATGAAACTTTTCCCAGGCATTTCATAGGAAGAATAAATTCCTGAAACATACAGCTAGCTATTTATCTCTTTTCTTAGCTTGTTATAACTTCAGAATGAATAATTAATAGTGGAGTTCTTTTAGAAAATGATATGTTATGCTACAAGCTCAGCTGTTGGCACCATGCTATCAGCTAGAAAGAGATTACAAGTATCAAACACCTGGCTAACACACATGGAAAGAGGTGTCATCCAGAAAGGAAATTCCTGAGTAGCTGAATGAGGGGATTTCACTGGTGGGAATAAAGCTTAAATAGGGTCTGTCAGTTGAAGAGTATGTTTGATGGAGTAATCCACTGTAATGCATATTTCAAGTTGTAACTATGACAACTCATAGAACCTCTCTCCTATAGATAAGAGCTGGATGTTGCATTAACATTAAAGAGCAAATATTTTCTCTTGAGAAGTATAAGATTTTAATAGTCAGACTTTCAAATTGACATCTTACACAAATGAAAGACAGAAAAATTTTAGTTTTACTTATGCTATGCTTGGAGATGCAATTCAGCAAGACAAATTTAAATCACTAAATTATAAGCACTTTATGTAGTTATTATATCTGTCCTCATCACAGTGGTACTCATGCCTCATGAATAAAAAATACAAGTGCTCCTTTCACCTGTAGTTCCAGTAACATTGCTTTCCCCCTGACAGATTCAGAATCTATGGCCATTACAGCACTTTACATTAAGCATTTTTAATTTGAATCTTTCATTAAACACAATGTAATATTCTCTTTAAGAGAAAGTTCAACAAGCTGGCAAAAAGACCAAGAACTTCTACGAAATATTCTGGGATCTCCAGAAAATCTACAGAAAGATTATAATCCTGAACAGAGCAGCTATGAAAAATATAAATTTAGCTTAATCCTTCTGGACAAGCTACTGACTCAACTTCTGCCTTTTCTTATTAAGCATAAGCAATCATTACAATGTTTTAAAAAACATAAATAACAATCTAGTTTGGCAAAGTTACCTTCTAAGAAGAAGTCTTACCATTTTAGCAGTGGGAATAGAAAAGGCCTGTGGAGCAGAATTGCCAAAATACTTACCACAGTTTGATGGTTGACCTGGATCACCTCATCACCAGCATGAATTTTCTTACACTGGTCAGCAGGAGACTAAGGATGAGAGATAATTATTACCTTTACAATGGGGGTGTAGAGAGGAAAGGGAAGAGCAAGAATCAAAGCAACAAAAGTTGAATGAAGCAAGAAAGCTACCTCTAAATAAAAGTTATTGTTATCAAATAACAATAGTTGGTCAGACTTATGAAGCTTTATGAGGAACTGTGCTTTTCCTGGTTACAGACTGCAATTCCATGACATAATCTAGAATCCCACATCCATTAGTGATGAACAGCTTTTATTAGTTGAACCATTTTAGCTTCTTTACCTCTGAGGAGTATGAGCAGCCCCAAGCTCACTGGGAATATAGCAGATGAATTCATATAGAAGTTAATCTGTCAATAAATACTGAGGTCACTGCACAGTCAGGGTCAGGGCTGCAGAAACCACATGAGTAACACAGAAGCAGGTCTTTTAGTCCTGCATAAGGGCATAGAAGTTACTCTGCAAAGATACTACAGCTCAAGCACCTGCAGAACCATTTAAACACAGGAAGTGGTAATTTAAAAAAGGCTAATTTCAGGGGATTTTATAAATATATTTCCAAGTGCCTGAGGACAGGTTTGGATGTGGCTTTGAGCAACCTGGTCCAGTTTAAGGTGTCCTGGGAGTTGGAACAAGATGACCTCTGAAATGCCATCTAATCCAAATCATTCTGTGATGGATTGGCAGCTACTTGAACATGGTTAAATGCTATTTAGCAAAGCACCTTTAAATTTTTCCATGAAACCAGATCTTTAATCCATAACACAAATCTGTAAAGCATGTAGGAAATGAGCAGTTTTTGTGAGGAGCAGACAATTGAGAGTTCACAGCAACCTACTTGCATTGTGCTCTAGCTTACAAGGGCATTCTACTGAGTACATCAGCTGGAAATTCAAGAGGAAATTAGAAGAATTAGAGAGCTGAGATGTCACCAACTTGAGACAAAGTACAGAGGATGCTAGCAGTTAAGGAAACAGAACAGCCAGAAGGCTTGGACAAAGTTCACTTTCCTTTTAGATATGGAGTCAGAGAGAGCACAGATTATTCCATCAAACAATGCAGAAAAATGTAAAGTAAAATATTCATCTAACAGTTCAAGCTCCCTGTCCAAGTAAGCAGCCTGCAACAAAAGGCAGAAGATCTGGCTACAGAGAGTTGTCTAGCTGTAATCATAGAATATTTCCAGTTGGAAGGGACCTTCAAAAGTCATCTAGTCCTAATTCCATTGAAGAAGTTCCTCAAAGAAAAGGGATTATGTCAGCAAAGCTTAGTTCAGTTCCTGGCTCCCTTTTGGAACCATCCTGTAACATGAATTGCTGGTGACACAAGAGCCAGGTGTCAAATGGAGAGAAAAGATGTACAGAACAAAAGGTTGCTTGCATTCATGAATTCCCTGCGCACCAATGAAAACCTCCAGGAAACAAGCAAGGGCTCTTCAGCTGGACAGTCTTTACCAACCACAAAACCTATTCACCATTTCCACTGCTGTGGATGGAGATTAAAAACAGGAACAAGGACGAGAGGAAATGGTACAAAAACCCAAATAGCCACTAGAAAGAAAAACACTGCAATTACTCCTGAATAAAATGCCAAAGACACTCATGTAATGAGGAGGTCAGATCACTCTCCAATAGTCAGCACCTGCTGCCTAATCAATAGCTCCCACAGCCCACACAGCTGCTGCAGAGATGGAGGAGACATCATTCATTATTCAATCAGGATGAAAACCCAAGCCAATAGGGCTAATGGCCAACATTTAACAATGGTTCTGGGAATGTTAGAGATGCTGTTCCAAGCCTCCTGCTTGCTTGATATAGCTAACCTGGCTCTGCCCGACCTCCCCAACCCAGCTCCTCACCTGTTTGATCACTGCTGTGCTTTGATAAGGGCTCCTGTATTTCCTAGCTGAGCTACCTGGTCATTACCAGGGGGCAGGGGTAGGACTTTTTATAAGATATGTGATGGGAGGACTAGAAATAATGGATGTAAATTGGAAGGGGGGAGATTCAGGCTAGATATAAGGAAGAAATTCTTTATAGTGAGGGTGGTGAAACACTGGAACAGGTTGCCCAGAGAGGCTGTGGATGCCCCCTCTCTGGAGGGGTTTAAGGCCAGGATGGACAAGGCACTGAGCAGCCTGATCTAGTGGGAGGTGTCCCTGCCCATGGCAGGGGCATTGGAACTCGATCTTTAAGGTCCCTTCCATCCCAAACCATTCTGGAAGGGACCTTAGATACCAACTCCTGTTACCTGAGTCCATCTCCCCTAAAATAAACAGGATTTCTCCTGCATGCTTTATGGGATGGTATGAAAAACTACACAGTTCATAATTTCATAATCAAGGTTGGAAGGGACCTTTCAGATCATGTTCCTGTGTCAATTTCTCCTTTTAGTGGAAACCTGCAGAATTTTGGCAGACTGCTCCTCTGCGTGGCACTAAGCAAGTCTCACACACTGCTGAGATAGCTGGAATAATGCTCTCACAATTAGATGCTACTTACAAGCTCTTCATATATCCCTCAGACACTACTAACACATCACTCACACTGTACTGACACAGTTCACACAGTATTCAGTCCTCAGATACTACTCACACTACATAATCACTGCTCACCACTATTCAGACACTACTCCAGTTTCTAGAATTCAACAGGAATACAGATTCCATCCCTTTAAATGGTAAAATGAAAGACATAAGAGGAAACTGAAGTGCCACCATTCACATTGTTTAACTTCAGTTCACATCAGTTGAGAAAGCAAAGGCCTCGTTCTTTCCCTTTTTAGCTCCTCTCCTGACTTTGATGAGGCTGAGCTAATTATTATCTTTTAAAATTAAACACTGTCTTCGAGGTCAATTATGGCTTCAAAAGCAATGAAAAATCAATTTGCTGAAACGCCAGAAATTAAAGCTCTTTGAAGCTGGTTTATCTGTACATGTGATTACACTTCCAGCAAAAAAATCCAGGCAATTTCTTACAGTGAAGTCTTATCAAAAAAGTTTTGACAGCTACAGTTTAGTCAAAATAAAAACTTGCTGGCTCTCAATTTAGTAACTACTCCTGCAAATTTAATTTATAAACACAAATATTTTCCCTAGAAACAAAACTGTATTGCTAAAATTAATTAGAATTATAGCTACAAGTGAATTATAGCATGAGTAATACAATTTATGAACAAAATCTGTCCTAACATAATCAAGATGGATCATTCATATATTTCAGGACCCAAGATACACACAGTGTTATTTTTAGACTTCTAAATGCTGCCAATGGCATTACTATAAGTAAGAAAACCGATTTTAAGGTTTAATTTGTATCAGAATTGACTTCACAAATTGTGACACACCAATCATCAGGCTCTCCATGGGTTTGAACCATCTATAGAAATGGTAGATGGAGCATTTCTCAATGCACATAAATCAAGTGGAAGAAAATATCCCATACAAAGCTCACCCATATGGGCTGATAGACCACTGATGTGTGCCAGCAAGTATTTACATCTTTGGCTAGCTGCACAGTGGTAATTTTATGTGTCAGCATTATTTAATTTCAATATTAGCTTTATAATATCTAAACTAGTAATTTCTCCAGCGTTATGCTATTAAACAGACTCAAGGCTCAATGAAAACAATGTGCCTAAAACTCTACATGGAAACGAGACAAAATGGGAGCTACACAGTCTGTCACAATAATTAGATTGCAGTAGTTGAAACCAATTTATTTTCTTCAAATTTATAAGTAACATTTGCAAATTAAACAGCAAGGAGCTACTTTTCTGTTCTTGTCACATTGTTTTGCTTTACTATGATCATTCATACTGATTTATTTGCTGCAGCATTTCACTGTGCTTCTGGTTCAGATTGGCCTGAGACTTCTGTGACTACAATGAAAAATAATTAAAACACTTTTCTTATTCTCTAATAAAAAATAAGAAAACACAATGGTGCCTACCTTCTCCTAACACAATTCTTTCCTGAATGGTTGTTCTCATAAAAGAACACCCTCACACAAGAGTTATTTGGATTATTAATTCACTTCTTTTTCTTCACATTGTCACATCATCCATCTCCTTCTATTCATGAACCATAATCTATCCACTACATCAAAGATTATTCTATAACCTGTCTGATATAAAATATAACACTATATCTTTCTCCTTTACAAACTTCTTTTGCATTTACCCATACTTCTGATATTGTAACCATTTTCATATATTCCAAAATATTATTGAATTGCTTAGACATACAGAAGCTACTCATTTTTTATGGGCCAATCCCTGTGTAGGCATCATCTCCCAGTTTTCCAAACTCTAATTTTTCTAACATTCTTTTTAAATTGATTTGGAGCAAGCAAACAAAAAATATTTAAAAAAAAATACTTTTAATACTAGCAGCTTCAAGTTTCTGACTGCTCTGATCAACATAAACTTTCCCCCCAACCCTTGAATTATTTTTATTGTTCTGTTGAGGAAAACATTAAAATATGAAGCTCAACTGTCCCAGATAACTCTGGGAGAATTATCTGAAATAGAGAATAAAAATAAAAAGCAACTGATAGTATTGAAGAGTAATGCTGATGGTCTTAGGTGAGAAAAAAATTCACTTAATACAAAGGAAACATTTCTGTGACAGAGAAAATATATCCATGAACAGGATTAGGAAGATGTATTGGAAGAACTTAGAAAAATTACTAATAATTAACAATATTTTTAAAAAATAACATTTTTAACATCTGCTCTTCAAAGTTGGTTTACAAGAAAGGGTTTTTATATTTTTATAAGTCAAATATATGCACAAAGAAAAAAGCATTAATAACAAGTGGCTTGATTTAAACCAAGTTTTCATATTATAAAAGGCACTGCAGATGTACAGAAAATACTTGCATGCAAGATAAAAGATGTTTAGAATAAAAAGAAGCTCACATTTTCAGTTGTTCCTGTGATTACATGCAGTCCATCATATGTTGATTTGATATACATTCCCTGAAAAAAAAAAAGAGCAGGGAAGCATAGTTAACATTTGTAGGAAACAAATAAATTATGTTTACATATTTTAAAACTAATTTGTTTATTCTGGTTTAAGGACACAGCATTTGAACAGACTAGAAGGAACCACGGCCAATTAACATTTGAAAATCTAAAAAATAAATATGTGCTAGGAGCTATTTCAGCAGCAGTTTTCTCACAATGATGTTTTGAGATTATTAATCCAAACAAAGCTTTTACACCAAATTCACCTGGAGAAAAAGCTCTTTCCTACTCACCATTAAAACCATCTAACATGGCCTTTTTTTTACTAATTATGGTATGAAGGAAGAATCAAAACAGAAAGCACAAACAGGAGCAGTCTCTAAACTTAAAATGGCCCATCTTCACAGAGTTACTGATTCAATAAAGATTAAATCACGGCCAAACTCAGAAAACACATGAGCCAGTGCTCACAGTGTCAATTTATGGAGAGAAATGAGCTTGGTGAACTAACAGGAGCTTTGTAATTAGTCCAGCAAGAATTGTGCCTCAAGGAGGTAATGGACATGATGGAGAGAGACAACCTAAGTAGGTATCTATCTAGCTGCACACACGCACAGAGCATGCCTTAAATGTCAGGGAGGCTCAATGGCTTGGATTCTTGCCTCTCAGGAGTAAGGTCAAAGCTTCACATCTCTCCATATAGTCTGGTTATCCATCAGTTTTTGAAACATAATTAATCTAATTGGTGCACTGCATTGCTGATTCATTAGCCCTTCAATAATTCTGCATCACCTTCTGCTGTCAAGAGGGAAGTTGGGAGCCCCCAGCAATAATAAGAAATAACATTTTATTCATGGGAAACATGATGTGGATCTTCAGGCTGTGACTTTACACAAGCACACACACAAAAAGGATAAAATACTACAAAGTTCTGACCATATTGCTCTCTACAAGTATCTGAATTGGAATGGTATAGGGAGAATGGAGCCAAATTCTTTTTGAAAGTGAACAGTGAGATCATAAGATTGGAACTCTATTAGAAAAAGACAACTTAAAAATTGGTGGGACAAGACTTAAACCCTGACAAACACCTGATTCTCTTTGCCAACTGACAACCATAAACAACAGCACTACATCAAAATGGCAGCAGATCATGAAAACCCCTGAAGGTTCTCAATGAGAACAGGACTTTGAGTCTCCATTGAAAATCTTAAATCAATATTTGACCCACCTAGGATGTGTTACACTGGATTTACACAGGAAACTGAGCCTCATCCCTCACGTCTTCATTTGTTGGGCTTTCAACAGCCAGAACCTCCTACCTGAGGAACTGTAGGAGCTGAGGTGGACAGGAGGGAGCTCACACACAGACCCCATCTCCAACTGCGCTCCACTCCTTGCTTTCTTTTAGGATTCTGCCTGACAAGATCAGGCTGCAGGGGCACCATGACCCTGGCTCCTGTCTGACAGGGACTCTGGTTTTGATTTAAACAGGACAACGTCTTGCTCCAACAGCCTGCTTCAGCCTCAGCTTCTCTGATGTACCTGCGTCTTCGCACTTCTTCACGGAGCTCCGACAACGCGCTGAGCAGATGCTTCCCCTGCTCACAGCGCAGCGGCACCTCGGAGCTCTCTCTCTCGGAGCTGCCCCCACCTCGGAGCTGCTCACGCCTTAGAGCTGCCTCTGGGCAGCAGCGAGAGGCTCCGCTCCCCGGGACTCGGCGCTTCTCTGCGCGCTCTCACAGCCCTTCTGGCTGGGGCTGGGAGCGCAGCCTCCAGCGGGCAGAGACCATCGTTAACTCCTGGGTAACACCCGGTGCCCCCGCCCTTGTTAATGCCAGGGAACCCTCCTTGAAAGGTCCCTTTTCCCTGTGTGAGGGCCGGGACGTCGCTGAGTTCTCGTCCTGTTTCAATGTGCTGCCGGGGGCAGCGGCTCCGCCCCGCGCTCCCGCCCCGGGCACCGCCTCTCGGAGCTGCCGCTTTCCTCACTCTCCATCGTTTATCTGATAAAACAAGTGCTCCAAAGCTGACTCTGTATCGAGTCTGAGCTGACTAACAGTAAGGTTCGCATTACCTTTCGCCTACCCTCATACACGAGGACTTAGGAGGAAGCTTAAGAGCTTCTTCTTCCCCCGCCAATGGTAACACAAACTCCTGTCTCAACACCCTATTGCTCATATTGGGTCCATCAAGCCGAGAATCTGAAAGGAGGTGCCACTGCAATAGCTTTGATTAACCACTAACCAGAGATTCAGAAACTTCTAAAAGAAAGACAGAACTCCCTCCTAAAAGAAAAGAAAGACAGAACTCCCTCCTAAAAGAAAAGAAAGACAGAGCTCCCTCCTAAAAGACAGAACTTGGCCTTTCGAAACATAATAGATTCCAAGGAAGTTTTTTCTTTTTTCAAATGTTAAAAGCCACGCCTTGGACTGAAAAGGTCTGCGTAACTAAAATAGAATAACAAGAGTTAGAATGGAGTTTCCCAATTAGCCAAAGTTCTTACAACTTTGAAAAAGTTTGTCAGGCAATGCAAGGGAATGGAAATGTATCTTGCCTTAAGCAGAAGGAAAAGTAAATTACAAGATGCATTTGTAAATAAAAAATGGGTTCGATTTCCTTTGTTGTGCTACAATTGACAATGCAACTAACTCAAAAGAACTGAAAAACTAAAAGAATTGAAAAACTAAAAGCCTAGGGAAGTTATTTTGTTGCATTTAACAAAAAGTTAGCTATTTGTGTTTTCTTTCAATACTTTCAATACAGTGCAAGTGTCTTAAGATGCAGGATTTATTTAAATAAACACATGGTTCTAACTCCTTGTAGTAACTGCAAATTAATTCAATTTCTGTATAAACTTATGCAATGTCTACAGAGTTTCTGGCTCATTTGTTGAAGAAATTAGAAGTCATTTAATAAAAGCAGCTTTGCAAATAGAGTTTTGAAAACAGAGGAAGACTCATAATTAAATCAACAGATCATCAATCTAGATAACTGAATTTCTGTATAAATATGAGCAGTTTACAATGTATTTTTCAACAATGGCAAATAATTGTGATCATTTTCTAGATGGCAACACTATAAGAAACTGAAGCTACAGTTCTCAACTCTGGAAACCTTTGGTACATTTTAGAGAGTCTGTATTTTAAAATCATGCTATAAAACAAGTGTTCTGAAAAAGTATATGCTAAGATTATCCCAAAAAATGGCTTTTTGGTGATTTTTGACAGAGATTGCTCTGCACATTTGATTCCTATCTATCAAACAAAAATTACAATAGCATTTTCACAAGTTTGTTGTGAGGATGAATTAATTAGCATCTGTGAAGCTCTCAGTAAGAGCATAAAAAAAAAACCAAACCACCTCATGATGAAATCAGTAACTCCAGGGAATGCAGAGCTAAGCTGAAGTGGGTTAAATAAGACCTCAACCCCTACACTGAATGATAAGGATAAAAATGGAACTCTGAATACTTTCCATTCACTGAATAGTGCTCATTTTTCTCTTGAATGGAGCAGAGATCCTGTGAAAAAAAAACCCCACTATACAATCATGAGAAAGCCATTTGTAATTCATTACTCTGTTCTATATTTGATTCTGATTAATGTTTTCCTTTCCCTTTGCACATGATTTTTTCTTTTATTCCCATTTTTAGTCCCTTTTTCTCATTTTTTTTTCCTAAACGGAACAGGGTGTCAGCAAAATTGATTATGAAGAAACTTTCCAACCTAACATGTTTTGTAGTCCCTTCACAATCAGATGCAGGAAATTCAGTCATTCACTGTGATTTCACTTCATCAAAAAGTAGTTTATCACTGCAACATTTGTCTCATGTCACCTGTCTGCAGTGCCCACTAACTGCACATCTGGGATATTTGAAAAGAGGGTCTGGAGAGAACATGGACCACATGATACAATCAACAACTTTCATTTTAGTCATTCAAACATGGCTTAAACTCTACTCCAACCCAAGCTCTAGCTAGGATAAGCTGCTTAGAAAGTATTCCACTCACATCCTGAACTGCTTTGCTACTTACCAAACCCTCACTGGGCATGATGCTGGTGAGATGAACTACCTCAAGATGTGCTGACTGTGACACCAGGGAATCAGATGAGAGAGAAATGATGTGGTCACAAATCCCAGACAAGGTTTTACACTGCAAAATAAATCAGTGTCATTTCTCATGTCAGACTGAACCTACTAGCAAAGAGCTTCTTATTCTGAGAACTATCCAAGAATAGAGTGTTTTTTTCTTAGCATTTCAAAAACTACAACATTTCAACTACAAAACTACATCTCAGAATTACTACAGGTAATTTAAGAGTAAGAGGTTAAGGAAACAGAACATATCTATAAATGTTAAGAAAATCTACATGTGTGTGCAGCTCTTGTAAATAACAGATCTTACTGTGCACTGATAACACCATGTTTGTCTCTATGTCTAAACTTCATTTATGTGCACTTCAAAACAAACCCACAAGCAATAAACCCTGATGAACATCTTGGTTATCATTGTAAATAGAATGGAAGGTGAGTGAAATATCCTAAAAATAAATGCTTTATGCACAACTTATCATGTGGCACTGTCATTATTAGGGTATCATCTGAAGTACTTTTTGCATGAAAAAAAATAGAAAGGACCAAAGTTGTGTGTACTTGTTCCAAAAGCACAGAGAAGCAAAGTTCACCCTCTCCAGGTGGTGCAATACTACCCCACAAAGAAATTCTCAAACAAAGATGGGTTCTTCAAGAGGAACCTCCTGCAGCAAAGCTCTACACACAATTCTACAACTTCTCTCATCTCTTCTTCCTTTTCAGGCTTCCAGCCAGCACAGACAGAAAAGCCAAAAGTTAGAATCCTGCTAAAGATGTATTTCTAGAAGTCACATGGAGTTAGAATGGTGGGTTAAAAGGTGTATATATGTCTGTGTCTATATATAAATGCACACTCTAAATCCCTGAAGGTTTCAGGTGCTTTTAGAAGTTCTTTTCAGAACCAGGTTTGCAATAGTAAGCTTTTTTCTAAAAGTCACTGCGTGCTGAATTTAACAACACATCAATGTTTTATGACAAAATTTTAATCCTTGCTGGAAGCAGAGAACGTATAAAAGGCTTCATGGAAAAAAAAAAAAAGAAAAAAAGAAGTCAGGCACTTGGTTGGAGCTTGTCAAATGCTTATCTGAACTTGTAAATCCTTTGAGATTTCTCTTTCAGCATAGGTATCAACTCAGTGTCAGTACAACTTTCCAGTGACAGTATCAGAAAAATAAAGAGCAGTTGAACTTAGAAGCCAATAAATAATCAATAACTTTGAGATTCTTTAATTTCCCTTTTTCCTTAGATTTTTTTATGCACTGAAGAAAAATGTACTTGATCTGAAAAGCTTAGATTTTAAAAAAAATATTATTTAAAGTAGGTGNTCAGGCACTTGGTTGGAGCTTGTCAAATGCTTATCTGAACTTGTAAATCCTTTGAGATTTCTCTTTCAGCATAGGTATCAACTCAGTGTCAGTACAACTTTCCAGTGACAGTATCAGAAAAATAAAGAGCAGTTGAACTTAAAAGCCAATATGTAATCAATAACTTTGAGATTATTTAATTTCACTTTTTCTTTAGATTTTTCTTGTGCACTGAAGAAAAATGTGCTTGGTCTGAAAAGCTTAGATTTTTGAAAAATATTATTTAAAGTAGGTGGAGTAGGACCAGACAACATCAAAGCAGAATACTTCAATTACTTACCACATGAAGGATTTTATTTTCTGTTTCATACACTGTACAATCCTGTGTTAAGACAAAATAAATACAATCAACCCAGTTTATTTTGATTTTCTAACTAATAAATAAAAGAGTNAAAGCCAATATGTAATCAATAACTTTGAGATTATTTAATTTCACTTTTTCTTTAGATTTTTCTTGTGCACTGAAGAAAAATGTGCTTGGTCTGAAAAGCTTAGATTTTTGAAAAATATTATTTAAAGTAGGTGGAGTAGGACCAGACAACATCAAAGCAGAATACTTCAATTACTTACCACATGAAGGATTTTATTTTCTGTTTCATACACTGTACAATCCTGTGTCAAGATAAACAAATACAATCACAATTTGAATTTCTAACTAATAAATAAAAGAGTGCTTTATGCTGATAACTATCAAGAGTGACAATAATTAATCCTTTTGTACAGGAGAGGCAGTTTCTGCTGCCCATCAGCACCTTTGCTCACCACACAGGCTCTCAAGCTGTACTTCACTAAAATTCAGAGGAAAATACAGAACACTCAAAACTTGTTAGACAGAATGAGATGACAATAGATTCCTCCAAACCCTTGGTCATCTCTGAGGCTGGCTGCAGCTCCAACAGCTAGCCTTCCTCTTTCCCTAGCCCAACACCCTCCTGCCTGGTGAGCAGGGATCCACAAAACCTACCCTGCCCCAAAGGGGTGATGCTCTGCAATAAAATATGAGAAGAAATATTTCTAGAAGTTTCTGAGCACCTCTCTGTGTTCAGGGTGGCTGGCACCTGTGGATGGTGGGAGCCTCAGAGCCCTGGAAGGCAGGAGATGAAGAGGTCACCACCAACTGTGCTGAAGGCTGGGCAGGGTGAGATTCTCATCTGGGGCCCTCTCTGTCATAGGAGTCTTATTTATAACAACATTCTGGCATCCTCTGTTTACATTTAAGTGAACTAAAACTTGATAGCTAAAAAGATCATGATAGGAAATGGCTAAATATTTCTCCAAGTCCTATTCACATTTGAAAAACTTTCCACAAAGCAAGACAGAATGCTCAGGACTTTAAGAATGAGGATACGCTGAGTAAAAAACCCCAAAACCTGCCTTGTCTGTTTGTATTTTATCCTTGAATAACTTTTAAAGCAAAATTTAATTTCCCAAGATACTTGGAAGATCTCAAAATAGCTTAGGATTCCCTACAGTTTGCAAGATTTCCCCTTCCCTGGATCGTAATATGTTAGCAGTAAGAGTTAATTGCTACAAACTTCCTATTAAATAATTCCAGCATCCTCACTCCATGAAAATAGATGGGTCAGATCAAGTTGTGGTTATTTTTATGAGAGTAGTAGCAAAGGGAGAGGGCTCTGCTTTTGTCCTGAAGCTTGGATCTCAGGATATTTCCCAACCACTGAGGTCACATCCAGTGCTTGGAACCCCTTTGAGGATGGTTGTCCCTCACCTGCCTGAGGCTGTAGCAGGGCAACCCTCTCCCAGGCACAGGAAACTATCACACCCTCCACTCTACAGGTCAAGTTTATTTAGGAGAATTGGCATTTTTGTAGAAAAATTACTTTCAAAGTGAAATAATTAAAGAAAATTATTACAGCACAAGAAAGTTAAAAATCAGAAGATGGTGAGCACCAAGGAAAACAGAGAATTTCTATTAGCATTTCATGGCCAAGTAGCCCTTTGATGTTTCTTCTGTATTTTCCACAGCACAAAAAAAAAAAAGAATTCAATGAGTTGGTTTGGTTGGCAATGCCCAAGGCAGTTTTTCCTACCAGTTTTGACACTTCAAACAGCCCATCCACCATCTCCTTTTAACCCTGCAAGTACCAAGAGAACAAAACTATCACAGTGGGTCTTACAGTTTGACTTCAGAGCCAATGCATCTTTTTAAATTATTCCTTTAATTTCTGTACTAGAAATACAATTTTAGCTTCATCTGAACAAACTTAATTACTTTAGGTCAAAAACGTGGGAGACTTTTGCATTGTAAAACTGAATTTTTACTGTTCTGTAGAGCAGAATTAATGTTAGCTGTGATTATGTTGCACATTCAAGGCTACATTAGCATAAAAAAAGTTAGTGGCTGTGGGATTCCGTCCAAAATATATGCATATAGGCTTTTTTTTTTTAATGAAATACATCAGACTATTTTACTAAGAGGTTAAAAGCACTTCATATCTTATAGTAAGATATGAAGATATGTAGGTCACAACAGGCTTCTGATTTATTTCTCTCTGATACATAGAAACGCACCAGGGATCTCATTAAAAATAAGTCTTCCAGGACTGATATTTATAGAATTTTGGTCTATTTTTTCTTAGAAAATAAATAATAGTTACAGTAATAGTCCAACAAGGACAGGGAACTGCTTGAGAGGGGACAGCACAGAGCTACAAAGATGATGAAGGGANTTTTTTACAGTGAGGGTGACAGAACAGTGTCCCAGGCTGCCCAGAGAGGTTGTGTACTCTCCTTCTCTGGAGACATTCAAAACCCATCTGGATGCCTTCCTGTGTGACCTAGTCTAGGTTTTCCTTCTCTGTCACAGGGATATTGGACCAGATGATCTCTTGAGGTCCCTCCCAATCCCTAATTTTTCTGTGATTCTAGATCCTCCATAAATGAAATGACATGATAAAAATCTTTTATCTTAGTTTATAAAAATCTTAAAGATTGTTGCATGCCTTTTATTTCCCCTCTGTAAAAGGCAAAAATAGAGAAATTATAAAAATAGCCCCAGCAGCAGTATGATATACAAGCCAGCTTCTGCATAATCCAGAACATGCCACCTTTCAAAGGTACAGTGCACCTTCAAAACTCTAATAAAATAAAGCAGCATTCTTTGGAATATTCATAAAGAGAAAAGGTCACTGGGATCTGTGCTCACCCACTCAGTGGGCACAGTTTTAGTCCATAAAAAAGAAAGAAATGCTGAAATTTACAGATACCATAAGTAATGTTTTATGTTAGGTCCTGAGGACACTTAACCAGCACATAAAAATACTAATACATGTAAAATATTTTGTTCATTAATTCAGTACAATAAACCAGCGTGGGCTAATTCAAGCATTGAAAAGAAATGGAGATCCTAATAAAGCAGCAGCTCAGAAGAGGATTTAAAACCTTACATTCTTTGCAAGTTGGTGTCTGTTTCCCAGTGGCATTGCAAATAGTGGGGATGACAAATTTGCATTTAAAAGTATATTACTTGTATGTGTAAAAATCAAACAGGCTGCTGGAATTCACAAATTAAAAAGAATGAGATCACTTCAAAATGAGGCAAATCCACATCAGCAAACACACTACACTTCAGTTATTTTACCTGGTTTAATTAAGGTAAAGACTAGATCATCATCATAATCTAGATTTAGAAAACAGGCAGCAGATGTTTGGTAACAAAATGTTCTTTAGTGAAAGCAAGGGAAATAAGATTGAGGGGCTGAGAGGTGAAGTCTACAAAATTCAAACTGAAAATAACATCCAGGTTTGTAATGGCAGCTCCTGAATCACAGGGGAATTCAAGTGGAGGGGACCTCTGGATGTTATCTACTCCTGCTCAGAGAAGGGCTAAAGGAAAAGTTAGACTGGGTACAGAAAACTTAGGCATCAATTATTTCCATCTATTGCAGGACAAACTAGATGGTTTTATCCTAAATCCAAACTATTTGACAATAAAGAGGCTAAAAATCTGTGATGTGGCCTCTGAATTTATCTCAGTGAGGTTGATTTGATATTAATACAGAGGAGAAGCAGCAAAATTTCATTTGGCTTTTGTTAGAAAAAACTAGCCTGAGCTGTGCTGACATCATTTTGGTGAGACACAGGCAAATATTTTGCTCAGAGAATGTTTGTTCGTGCAGTTTGATGCACACAGCGAGTAAGAATATTCATAAGGAGTGTTTATGTTAAACTAACATTACACAGTAAAGCCCCCTATTCAGAAGGGAGTCCACCTTCAGTGGAAGCTATAAGTTTTGCACACAAAGAATGTTAATTTTTCATAAAATAGATCTTTAAATATATAGAATTCTCACTTCATGTGCCAAAAGCATAGCCCTTAATCAGTGTGAAAGTAAGAGTTAAATTAGGTGTCTAAAATACACATCACTCATCTAGCAAAGAGTATTTCAAAGGATCTTGGACCTCTGTTTCTATGAGTTATGCCTTTCAATTCATATTTCAGCCTGCAATAATCTAACATGAGGTTGTCTACTCAAACTTGGTTATTTATACCTTCACTCTGCCCTTCAATCTATGCAAAGCATGTTTTAGGATAAACAAAATTCCTCTCACTCCCAGAGAATATGCAAGAAACAGAGATTTAATGCTAACACAGTTTTTCTGGTGAAGTAAAAGCTTTTGACAGCTGCAATTTTATTATTTTTTATTATGGTAAGAGCATGAAGAAGACTCAGAGTGGAAGAGAATCACTCCTACCTGTTGCACAATGGTTGTGAGTTCCAGGCACAGTTGAACGATGTTGTTTTTCAGCAGAGAGTATTCTGTCACGCTGACAAATGGAGACCTGAGTCAAAGAAAGGACAGGTTTATACAGCATTAAGAATTATAACAGTAGAAGTAGTTGTTAAACATATTTAAGTTGAGTAAATTTATTTTAATGGTGATAAACAATAATCAATTTAGACTACTTTTGTAAAATACCCCTTTGAAACAAAAGCAGGAAGGAGGCAAAGTGGATTTTTTGCCAGAACATCAGGAGCTATTGCTCTTGTAGAAGATGGAAATAGGAGCTTCCAAATAATGATTTGTCCCAATTTCTTTTGTGTGGCTCATTAGAGATGGCATTTCTAGTATGATGTCACCCTTCAGCAGCAGTTTGCAGCTTCATTCAGAGAGCAAAGTAACGCTTATGGAGTCACTGAGAGCTTCCTGCACACTCAAATTTTCTTTAGGCTTTCCAAATTCTAGCTGGATCTGACCCCATTTGAATTCATAAGAACTGACAAGGTCATAGCCTGAGAGAATATGACTGCTGGCATTAGGTTAGGAAGATGTCACCAGGATTATACAAATCCTGTACAGAAGGGTGATTCACTCTCACTATGATTTCTAAGGCAGCATTTATACATTCAGGAGCACTCAGATTCAAGAGAAAGCCATCCATTGCTATAATTCTGAGGAGAAACAAAGCATAAATACTGTGATGATATTTTGTGTTTTGGTTTCTTTCTTCCTGCAGTCAAAAATTTTAGCTGCATTTATTCAAAGAGATACTTTTAATCAAATTCTCAACCTGTAAGTGAAAAAAAAAATACAACAGGAGCTGATTGTTGAAAATTAAACAGCATTATATCTATTCATAATAAGTTGATCCACTCTTGGCAAAAGAATCCAATGAGAACATTTAATTTTCAGACTAAGCTAGTAAATTATTTTGAATATTCTGAATTGGTTTGTTCAACTCCAGCTTTTTTATGTCTCTTCAGTGGCTGAAGAGCTGTTCAGTGTCCACAATCTTGACCCTTCTGAAATTACCAGTGATATCACAACCACTTGTGACTGTAAGATGTTAACATGAAACAGCACAAAAGTATTAATATTAATTTCACCCAAAGTATTGTCAGACTGAAAACAATGTGAACAAATAGCTAGAGACACCTTTAACACCCTACACACAGATAAAAGGCACTACATTATTGCCTCCAAATGTGAGAAATTTGCACACCAGAGTTTAGAGTTAGACTTCTACCTTTTCAATGTTAGGATATAAAAGGAGAAGGGGAAAAAAGAAAGCCGAAATGCAAAACAACACAAAGAATTATTCTTATGGATAAGGGAGAGCATTAAGTGAATTACCTGTCCAGCCAGGCTAGTAAGTTCTTGGCAGCACCAATCAGGTCAACTACAGAGGTAAGAAAATCATTTGGCAGGCGTCTGGAGGCCCTGCCATCGTAATGGCCGCTCCTCCTTCTACCCGTTATAAAGTTCTGAAGGTTTTTGGCTGAGGCATTCAGCTTGTGAGACAGAGTTCTCAGGTTTTCGGTCTCCAAACCATAATTCTAAAGGAAAAAGAAGATGCACAATTGAGCAAAATAGTGTGTTAGCAGCTGCATGATGTTAATCATTCTAAAAGGACAGGGAGGTTATGGATGGCTGGTGTTAGACTAAGCAACAGGTGACTTTCTTTAGAGCAAAGATGCACAAAGACTTCTGCTGTCATCAACACCCAGAATGCTGGAGTTCCCAGACTGATTGGTCTAAGAGGAAGACAAAAGTAATTCCCATATGCTGAGACAAAAGGTCTTTCCCATCTCCCTGCCATGGTTCAATCTTTACCAGCCATTTGGTCTCCTTGTCATCTTCAACAGTCCCACTGAGCTCAATCTCACACACTCGGGTTTGTGTTAGTTCCTCTACTAGCTTGTAATAGCTTTGCTTTAGCAGAACATCCCTTTCACTTAGTCTGTGAATAAGGTATAAGGGCCTCATGGACCCTACTCTTGCTAGTGAGCAGCAGTCCCATAGGTAATGCAATATGGGAACAGTCAGAGCAGAGTTACTGTTCCCAGTAACTGCACAGAGATGAAGCTCAGAAAAGAGCTGATAGTGGTTTAGAAAATTCACCCATTTCTTCATGGACTTTCTTACATTGTTTTAATTCTAATGAGAGAGTGGAGAGGGATAATGACAGTGGATTGAATCAGAGTGAAGTTTTCTGCAAATCCTTTTTCCTCTCTTTCCATGTGTGGCCTTTTGTCAGCAAGTCATTTTTTCACTTAGACCCAGGTAACAAGGACAAAGTTAGTTCAGCTCACATGCACTAAGTAATTCACTCAGATTCACATAGAAAGTTTCAAACAGACTGAATCAAATCCAGTTCAACACAATAAAGGAAAAAAAGAAAAATATTATGAAAATTATTTCATATTCATTATCGTTATGAAAATGAAACAATACCTCTGTAGCAGAGAAAGACATAGCATTGCTCTAAGTTTAAGTTTGCCTCAAATCCAAGGTCCTAATTTTTAAATGAAACAACCACAACCAACTGGAAATAAGACTGGTTAAAAATTCTCCTTGCAAGCATCTTGTTTGAGCACCTCATCCTGATTTACTGCAGATGTTTCTCTCTCTGCCTCCATCTCCCAGACAGTCTCTTTGCTGGGCTGAAGCTTGGATGCTACAAAGCCCCTTGAGCATTAAAAAAAACTATTGAAGGACTCTGTGATCTCAATAATCCCTTCAGATGTAGACAATTCTATGAGGTTTTGTCACCTTTTGGGCTTCCTTGTTGGCAGCCAGCTTGCTGGGATTTAAGAGAGGGTGCTCCACAGGAGAAAAGAGGGGACAGGTGGATACAAACACACACACACAGACAAAAATTTGAGCTGCAGCAGTTGTGGTTCAGGGAATGAGCTTGAAAACAGGGATAGAGAAGTTGCAGGTGATGCTAAGGAGTGAGTGGGTGTGCAGCCCTGCCCTATGTGGCAGTGCAAATATCCAGACCTCCTCTGTTTCCTTTAGGAATCTCATCTGCATGATGCTAACTGAGATAATCTCCAACCTGCCAGACTAAATCATTATCACAGCTATCAAAGCAGAGCTCACTTTTCACAGCCATGCATTCTGCTCTGGCTGTGTTAAATACGTGCTGCTACTGTGAGACACACCACAGAAATGATGCTCCTGAGCCTGTGAAATTCTCCTGGCAGGTGATTTATTTTTTACAAAGTGAATCCTAGCTATAGTTTCTCAGTTTAAAACAAAGAGAGGAAAAAGGAGGAAAGAAAAAAACCCTCTAAAAGGAAGAAAAGTGTGCCATTCACATAGGCAGGACTGTTTGTCCTGTCACTATGTTGGGAAAAAAAAACCCAAGCAAGGTTTTCCCTGTTCCTTGGTTTTCTTTTGTGTTGCTTTGGGGTTGTTACATGGTAATTTCTACTAAATTATTCCATGAATGGAGCTGGACATGCTGGTGTAGAGAATGAATACAATTAAAGCAACTCCAAAAGGAACTATACAGCTATACAGTTTGTCAAATTGTCATGAAATCTGAATCATGAGTGAGAAAAGGAAGCAGATTGAAGCCAACTCCATTTCAATGAGAAGAGCCCGACAGGTTTACTGCAGAGAGGGCAACTTCTGGAAGAAAGGGCCAAAGGAACAGCTGATCTTGAATATAGGAAGATGTAGGGGATAAATCTATTAAAAGTTTACTTAAGCTACTTCTCAAAGAGTAAGAAATTCTGTGTATCTCCTGAGTGCAGTACATGAGAGCTTTATTACCCTCACACAAAAGAGTCAGATTATCTGATTAATCAGTCCCATCCTGATTCTGCAGTAGATTTTGGGCTGGAGCTCAGCAATTCCTGATGCCCTGTTCAAGCACAGGAGCTGGAAAGGAGGATTTCAAGGGGTAGAAATTAAACACAAATGTAGGATTAGAATCAGAGAAGCTTGCTATGAAAGAATATCATTAACAATAATGCCAAGATAAAGCTGTGATACTTGTCAGTGAGAAGTACAACTGACTCAGGTATAATTCTCTCTGCTGCCTGCAAAACACATCAGTCAGAGCTGCCTGTTTCAGTGTTCCTGGTGATTAGGGTCATTGTGGGGTGCCAGGAGGGAAGAGACAGGAGAGATCTCCTGCAGGGCTTGTGCAGTTGATCATTTTTTTGAAGTACAGAAAAACAGGTGGCTGTTGTCAGAAGTGCTAGAATTCAGAAGAGAAGAGAGAATAACATTTTTTTTTTAAACAACCTGAAATAGACTGTTACTTTCAGAAGCTTGGAAAAGACATGCTGTTAAGATAGAAGTTGATAAATATACCATATAGTCACAAATGCAGACTGGAAATTGAGAGATGTGCATCCAAACAGATATTTCTTCCTCTTTGTTAACACAGACATAGCTAAATAAACTGTGACAATGAACCCTTCTGCTTTGTGCTTATATCACAATTACAACTAAAATCTGCTTATTTTCTACATACATTCCTGTATTTTTAAAAGACTGTGGGAAAAATCAGATTTTTTTATTTATCTGACAATTACATCTGTGTTTTGGACCTATCCAAAGAAGTGGAATAAAATAGAATCTTCAGCTGTGGATTAGAGTGCTTTTATATCTTACCACATGTATGTAATAATGTCACAAATTAGTATTTTATGTTCATAAAACTATCAGGGAAAATTTTGCTCTTGAAATTAAATTGGCCAAATTATTATAGCAAACATTCAGACAAATAATAGGCAGCATAATGGAAAAAATACCAAGTGTAAGTCATTTTTTTGTAAGCAATAACACCTGAAGACCAAAAGCAGAGCTAGAAACACCTGCAGTATAAGAAAAGTTTATTTCTTCTGTGGAAAAAAAATCCAGTATAATATATGTTGGAGTCCCCCCAAGGTGAAATTGATTTGCTGCAATTTCACACACAGAGGTAAAAAAATATATATGCATACTGCAATATATTTGACACAGAAAATAATTCTAGCTAAATAGTTTACATTGTATAAAGTAATGAGTTTAACTTACCTTAAAAACAGATTTATTTTTTATTAGATTTTCTTGATGTTTTCATTCCTTTAAGTAGCTGGTATAAAATAAATAAAGCTGTATGTATCTATATAGGTGATCTTTTGAGAGAATGTATAAATTTCATGGAATTGTTAGGTTCAGAACTATAAAATTGCAGAACAGACTGAGAAGACTGAAGGGAACAACCTTCAACAACAAGTACCTACAAGAAATCTACCATGCTGAGACTTTTAAGCAACATTCCCATTTTTATGTTTAAAGAATTGCCAGAATTGATCAGCCCAGCTGGGGTAGCCATAGCCACAGGACTTCTGCTTCAGACTCTGGCTGAGGACCATTAACAGATGAATAGATGAGCTTTTGCCCTGTGAGTCCCACACTGCCCCTGAGCACAGAACAGTGTAGCACATCAGGCTGCTCCCCTTCCCAACCCTCCCTCAATGCAGCTCATGGCTCACTCCAATCCTCAGGGCTCAGTTTCCCAGTTGCCTTGAGCTGACACACTGGTGAACTGCCACTAAAAGATGTTGCCAATGCTCTATTCCTGAGTCTGGTCACCATGGTGTAGGCAGCAGGATGAGAAAATTCATTTAAAAGCTCCAGCTTGAGGCACATCCTCCTGGCTGCAGCCTGATTTTCAACCCATTCTCAGACTGCACATAAATTGACTCATGGTTATTGTGGACGTGCAGCATCTGATGCAGCTCTTTGGGGATGCTCTGCTGGGAGAGCTGGTCTGGTCTCTTCCAGGCTGCCTGTTCACCCTGCCAGACCCCCTTTCCCCCCAAGGGATGAGCACTTATGGGCTGTGCTGTGGCAGCCAGGGACCTCTCCCCACCTGCCTCCCTGGGGCATGGCTGCAGTTTGGGCTCTGAGATGACTGGGAAAAAAAAAACCTCCCTAGAGCAGCTCTGGGATTTCAGGATCCCCTTTGGGAATAGATAGCATGACAGATGGGATCCCACAACTCCCTGCTGTCTGTGTACTGTGCGTGCTGCTCCTGTTAAGGCCATAACCTTGTAATGAAAATTACAGTGTGGTAATTAATGTATAAAAACAGGCAACACCAGCCTGTTTAATTAAAGAAAATAAAAATCAAAATAATAATATATTATGATTTTTAGCATGAACAGTTCTAACACTTCAATAGAATGAAAACCATTAAATTATACTTCAAAAAGTTTCCTGAAAGCAGTGTTCTGGGAACAATGCTGGAAGGATTCATAGCTGGAACTGTGTTGCAAACCTCCTTGAGAGAAGCAGTTGGGAATAATCACTGGTCATTGNAGAGCAGCTCTGGGATTTCAGGATCCCCTTTGGGAATAGATAGCATGACAGATGGGATCCCACAACTCCCTGCTGTCTGTGTACTGTGCGTGCTGCTCCTGTTAAGGCCATAACCTTGTAATGAAAATTACAGTGTGGTAATTAATGTATAAAAACAGGCAACACCAGCCTGTTTAATTAAAGAAAATAAAAATCAAAATAATAATATATTATGATTTTTAGCATGAACAGTTCTAACACTTCAATAGAATGAAAACCATTAAATTATACTTCAAAAAGTTTCCTGAAAGCAGTGTTCTGGGAACAATGCTGGAAGGATTCATAGCTGGNTCTGGGAACAATGCTGGAAGGATTCATAGCTGGAACTGTGTTGCAAACCTCCTTGAGAGAAGCAGTTGGGAGTAATCACTGGTCATTGCTAAAGTGCCTTTTCCAATTATGACTTTAAATAACTACAGGAAACCACCTCTGATGAAGGGTGAAGCCCTTATATGAATGATTGAAGTTATCATTACTTCCAGTGATGGGGCATTCACAGCTTCACTGGGCAACCTGGGCAGGTGTTTCAGCACCCTCAGAATAAAATATTTCTTCTTTATGTCCAATCTAACTCTGCCTTCTTTCAGATTCAAAAGGCTACCCCTTGGCCTGTCATTGCAAGTAAAATACCTTTCTCTATCTTTCCTGTAAGTCCCCTTTAACTATTGAGAGGCTGCAATGAGCACTTGGTCTAGTCAAAATTTGTGAGCCACACATAGGCCCTCTGCTTCAGCCTGTTGTGATCTCTCTGTATGGCATCCCTTCCCTTTGACATCACTGCAAAATTCAGCTTGGTGTCACCTACAAACCTGCCAACTGTACTCTCAGTCTGATGGTATCATGATCAAAGGGCATTGGTTCAGTACAGACCCTGAAATTACCACCACATGCTACTGATTTCCATTTGGTCAGTGCTGGTGGCTCTTTGGATGTAACCATCCATATGCTTCCTTAACCATCTAATAGTCCATCCATCAAATTCAGCTCCAACTCATCTTAACCTGAGAACTTTCTTGTAAGATGCCTAAAAATGCCAATTCCAGCTGTCAAAATCCATTAGTGATGACATGAATCAGGTCTACAGACTGGAACCTAAAACTGCCCCTGTGAAATTGGGGCAGCAGTTAGAATAAATGCAAGTTTTGGTAACACTTAATTGCTAGTTTCCCAAAATAAGTCAATGAAACAGTAGAAGTTTTTTTAAAGAAACTGTGTCAGATGTAGTTTGCACAGTCAGACTTGTCACTGCCTGGCAGTGACTTAATTGGGTAATGAACATAATCACATACTCTGAGCAAAGGAGTGAGGCATCTGAGAAAGAGGCAATTGAACCCTACATGACCTAATTCTCACAATGTCTTATCACAAACCTTCACTTCTGCACAGTTTAACTTAGCTGTCTCTAGTAAATGTCTTGTGGAATTACTATGATAATGGCTATTCCAGTTACTCTGTAGCAAGGAGCTGCTGCACTCACCTAAATATATTAATTCATAAAATTATACCTATTTTGATATTGTTCAGATTCAAATTCCTAAACAAGAAAGCCATTCTTAGCTTAATAAATAAATTAGATTTGTTCTCCATTAGGAAACAGAAAAAACAGAAGGCACACCTGGGTATGTGCTACTTAAAAATATTCAATAATTAATATATATTTAAAATAAATATCTTATTGCCTGTTTTGCAAACTGTAAATGCATCAATACATTCTATCTTAGTGGCTGAGGAAAACATTATTCAAATTTATTTCATCTTTTTCTCAAAAGGATTTTCTTATACTGCATCAGTAAATTAGCAACAACATCTAACAGAAAAAATCCTTCTCACTGTGTTTAGTGACATTTTCCTATCAGTTTATTATTATTATGTGATATTATAACCTAGTTTTGTGTGCATAGGACACAATATTTCATAAAAGATGAAATAAAATTTATTAATAACTACACTAATATTATGCAAATGTGCAACATCATGACACAAATTAGAGCATAATAACTGAAACACCTCAATTTCCCCTCGTGCAATCTTCTATTATAATTATCCCATCTTTCAGAGCAAATAATGTCACAATCCTTCCTTGTCTATAATTTGGAACCTGTCACAGTGCTTCCAAGCACTCCATACACCTTCCTAATATCTTCTAAATAGATACATTAACTAGATAATGCAAAGATCAAATATTTTAACCTCATTTAAAATCTTTGCATTTTTAACTACGCATTATATTTTTAAATTCCAGAAAAAAGCTTTAGCAGTTCCACAGAAGAATCACAGAAGACCTGGGTTGGAAGGGACCCCAAGGATCATGTAACTCCACTGTATTAGTAATCAAGCATAATTAAGGTGCCTTCAAAAGTAATTTTACTACAAAAGCCATGTGTTTCTGATTCAACAGAAGAATTAGAACATGATAATATTTTCTTTAAAAGTTTGACTCTAAAAGACTAACACCAGCCACTGAAATAGATTTTTCTTTCAGAATATTTCAATAAATTGTTAATATTATTTATAAATGTTAAGAGAGTCAAAAGGTCCTGCTCACCTGTAAAAAGAACTGGGTTAGGGAAAAGCTGAAGATGAAGTTATATTCTTATAGATATCTCCTCTAAAGATATAAAAAATACATAGCTAGAGTGGACCTTGAAGCAAATATGAATAAGAGATGATCAAGAGAAGGACATCAAAAGGGTCACTGATCATGGCACGACTCAACCCACCATATGCCAGGCTAAAAGTGCACAGAACACCAGTTTCTACTGTGAAATGTTTGGGGTGATGAAGAATTAAGCTGTGTTCTTATCTCCAGCATAAGCATTTTTTAACTAGCTTTATATTGTAGCTCTTGCCACAGCCCCCTGAGCAAGCTGCACAAAGCTTTCGTGGTCTGCTTAATCCTAATGAAGTCAACATGATTTAAATTGTGCAGTGTTCAAACACTCTCCCTAATTGGGCAAGCTTGAATAAACTGGAACATCTTAATGTTTCTGTTTATGGATATACACATTTCTATCTACAGTGAGAATATATTACTGTGCTACAAGTAACTGAACCACAAAAGAGGTAGAAGAAAATTAAAATCATGACATGCAGCACAGGCATTTAACAAGGTCCTACAACATTCAATAAAATTGAATACCAAAGTATCTCCATCAGGATAATCAGTGAGAAGCAAGAATTTGCTTTAAAAGCATTTTAAAACCTTGTCTCACCACACTGTGTGGTCAAACAATATGATCCAGCACATCCTGGCAGACCAGCAATGTAATTTTTGGTTGAAATCTGTAAAAACATGAAACTACATTGAGCATTTATTGCCATAAAAAAGGGCACTTGTATGCAAATAAAAATGC
>VZTY01007171.1:5237-19312 GCA_013400935.1 Turnix velox
ATTTCTGTGGAACCTCCTGTGTTCCAGCTTGTACCCATTGCTCCTTGTCCACTTCCAAACACAAAGGTGGCAAAACCAGCATGGAAACCAGTAGGAAGAAAAGCTATTTCAGATAATTGCCCAGAGAAGCTGTGGCTGCCCCATCCCTAGAGGGTTTCAAGGTCAAGCTGGGAGCAACATGGACTGGTGGGAGATGTCCCTGCCCAGGACAGGGAGTGAGACTGGATGGTCTTTGAAATCCCTTTCAAGTTCATTTTAAGCATGTATTTGGCTATCAGGGCTTGTAATTGAAGAATTCACAGAATGACAGAATGTCAGGGATTGGAAGGGACCTCAAGAGATCATCTAGTCCAGTCCTCCTGCTGGAACAGGAACACCCAGACCAGGTCACACAGGAAGGTGTCCAGGTGGGGTTTGAATGTCTCCAGAGAAGGAGACCCCACACCCTCTCTGGGCAGCCTGGGACACTCTTCTCTCACCCTCACTCTGACAAAGTTTTTTCTTATATTCCTATGGAACCTCCTGTGTTCCAGCTTGTACCCACTGCCTCTTGTCCTGTCATTGCATTTCACTAAGAAGAGCCTGACTCGATCCTCCTGACACTCACCCTTTACATATTTATGGACATGAATGAGGTCACCCCTCAGTCTTCTCCAAGCTAAAGAGACCCAGCTCCCTCAGTCTTTCCTCACAAGGGAGATGCTCCAATCCCTTCATCATCTCTGTGTCTCTGTGCTGGACTCTCTCCAGCAATTCCCTGTCCTTCTTCAACTGAGGGCCCCAGAAGTGGAATTAGCTGAACACCCTGACTCAGAAGGTATATGAGCACTCCAGTTCCCCTCTGCTTGAATTACATGACATTGGGGTTGAACTAAATGATCTTTCAAGGTCTCTTTCAATCCCTGACATTCTGTGATCTGTGCCATTACAAATTTATTTCTACTCTGTTGTATTTAGAGCAGCACTCTGTTCAGAAATTACCTTGCAAGGTGTTAAAAATGCTGAAGAGATACAAGAAAAATATCCTCACTGCTCCCCAGGCAAAAAAGACAAAGCCCCAAGTCAAGCCCAGGAGGAACATCAAGCTGAAAGCACTTTTGAGGTCCTGGAGAAAACCCCGTTTCCAGGATCTGGATCTCTTTTGTGTCTTTGATTTCACAGAGTGGATTTGCAGGAGGACAGTGATGAACATGGCTGTATTCATCAAAAATATGAAGAAGAAATAGTCAAGCCGTGGTTGGNAAGAAGACATAGGCCACAACAGAGATGTAAAACACTGTGTTCTCTTGAATCCAGCAGCTGCAAGAAAGGGAAGTATAGATTGAACAGGGAGCAGGGAAACAAATAAAGCCTGGCATCAAAAATAAATCTCCTGCATGGTATGGTTCTCCAATAACTAGTAAGGAACATTCCCTAACACCCATTATTTTTCCCCATGAAGGATATTCATAGAATGACTCCATTTGCATTTTTAAGGGTGTTATAGAGACTCAAAAACCTTGAGACTTTCAATATTTCTTTCAAATTCAAATAAAACTGAGAATTGTTTCACAGCTTCATAATGCAAACACAGAAATACTGCCTTAGGAAAACATAAGGTAAATAAGACTTAAGAAAGGGTCTAAATAATAGTGTAGCTCAGAGAAGATCTCTGGTTGGCTTTTCTTCAGACATAAATTATTGAATTTTGCTGCCTTTTTGCTACAGATGGGCAACAATTTTTCTTCTGAGTTGCCATTGCTTCTATGGTGGGACAGAATTCAATCAGCAATCAGTCTTCACCAACAAGTGATCAGAAAGCAGGGTGAAGACAAAAAAGAAACACTCTTTGCAAAAAAAAACATTTGAAAAGGGATGGAAGAAGTAGTGTTTTCCCACTGGAAAAGAGAGGAAGTGGAGATAATTTTAATAAAAGAATGATGGTGTGAGTTGGCATTAGAAATACAGAAGCAAACCTGTCTAAATTCTAGAGCAATTATTCTGCTTTAGGTTTTACCAGATGCCTAGAACAGAAGCCTAGAGGGTGAGGAAACATTGGAAGAGGTTGCCCAGAGAGGCTGTGGATGTCCCCTCAATCCCTGGAGGTGTTTAAAGCCAGGCTGGATGAGGCACTGAGCAACCTGAGGTGGTTGCTCCCCATGGCAGGGGAGTTGGAACTAGATGATCTTTAAGGTCCCTTCCAACCCAAACCATTTTATGATTCTATAATTCCAGAAACCCAGTCAAATGTTCCATCAGACTGTGTTAATGTCATATAAAGAAAGAAATTCTCCAGGTAGTAAAAATGGAGCTGACTGGCAAAAACCCACCCACCCTGTCCTCAAGCCCAGCCCACTGGTGTGAGAGTTACTCTATGTAGCAGCCAAACAATCCAAAATGATCCACTGAAACAGAACCACTAAAAGAAGAGGATTAAAATGAGGGAAGAAAGACAAAAGAGGGATGTTGTTGCCTTCTGGTTATTTCTTCTCTCTGTAGTATACCCTGGTGACCATCAATAAGCTTAAAGGATTCTACTCACAAGTTGCTGAATGGGTTGCTCTCAGAATGTGATCCATTGCCATAGAAGTCTTTGTTTATAAGCAGCACAACAGTAATTACAAGAGCTGGAATCCCTAATGTGGAAGGCAAGAGAGAAAAGGATATTTAGATTAAAAAGAAGAAAGGAAGTGGAAAAATGTCAGATCATCTCTGATGAGTAATTACAGCAGACGTGCATCTCAGGATCACCCTCTACCCCTAATGATCTTTCAGCAGTGAGTGTAATTAAATGTGTGGCATGGCAGGTTTAATTGCCTTATTTATGTAAACTACAAATGATTAGGCCTAAAAATATCTGTGTTTGCAAAATGTTTGTGAGGATTCAAACATCTCCAGAAGGGTTCCAATCTGGCCAAATAAAACCAGCTCATTATTACAAAAAGCAGAGCGTCAAAAGACAAGCACACCACGGGGTTTTGTGTTGGGATCTTATAGAGACAAACATTTTCCAAGCAGCATTTTTGCAGTCTTTCCTTCCACTCAGTTCCCATTTTCATTTTTTTCTTTCACTTTTCTTCTCAGAATGGCTGTTTCCAATGTGTGACATCAGAACTAAGGACAGGCTTGAGAGGTGGGCCCATGCCAACCTCATGAAGTTCAATAAGGCCAAGTGCAAGGTCCTGCACCTGGGTTGGGGCAACCCCAAGCACAGACACAGGCTGGGTGGAGAGTGGCTTGAGTGCAGCTCTGAAGAGAAGGATTTGGGGGTGCCAGTGGATGAGAAACTCAACATGAGCCAGCAGTGTGTGCTTTCAGCCCAGAGGTCAACCAAATCCTGGGCTGCATCAAAAGGAGTGTGACCAGCAGGTCAAGAGAGGTGATTTTGTCCCTCTACTTGGCTCTGGTGAGACCCCACCTGGAGTTACTGTGTCCAGTTCTGGAGCCCTCAACATAAGAAGGACATTGAGATGTTGGAGTGGGTCCAGAGGGAGCCACAAAGATGAAGAGAGGGCTGGAGCACCTCTTATGAGGTCATGCTGAAGGAGTTGGGGTTGTTCAGCCTGAAGAGAAGGCTCAGGGGGACCCCATAGTAGCTTCTCAATACCTGAAGGGGGCTCCAGAAAGGCTGGGGTAGGACTTTTGAATAGGGTCCAGGATGGCAGGACTAGAAGCAATGGATGCAAATTGGAAGAGGGAAGATTTAGGCTGGATCTAAGAAAGAAGTTCTTTGCTGTGAGGGTGGTGAGACACTAGGAGAGGTTGCCCAGAGAGGTTGTGGATGCCCCCTCAATCCCTGGAGGTGTTTAAGGCCAGGCTGGATGAGGCACTGAGCAACCTGGTCTAGTGGGAGGTGTCCCTGCCCATGGAACTAGACCTTTAAGGTCCCTCCCAACTTGCCTGAGGGAAGAAATCCATCCTTTCAGCTTAGGACATGCACCACATTTCTCCTAGCTTGGTGTCCTGACTTGTGTAAATATGTCCCTGCCTTGGAGAGGTTAATGAGCAGAGAGGTGCAGACAAAGTCTGTTTCCTTACCCCAGCCAGCAATACAGCATTTGAGGATGTACTTGGGGACATAAACATTGAAAACTTTGACAAGAGCCAGGTAGAAGTGAACAGATTCCAGACACATCCAGGTGAAAGTCGTGAGGAGGAAATAATGAAGGAGCACAGCCACGGTGACACACAGCACAGGTTGGTTGAATGAGGAGAGCCAAGAATTGGTGAGGAAGACCATGTCGAGCATCAGCAGTGAGGCACAAAGGTTGAGCAGGATTTTGGAGGGGTTGTCTCTCCGTAGCTTTCTAGAAAGAAGGGCAGAGTCCCAGAGTTATTGCATGAGTTGTGCTGGGTCCATTCCCTGATGCAAAGCAGCTCTTCACCACATAAACTGGATTTCTGTGGTGTAACTTGTGTCTACCTCATTAGAATCATCGAATAGTTTGGGTTGGAAGGGACCTTAAAGATCATTGAGTTCCAACCCCCCTGCCATGGGCAGGGACACCTCCCTCCCACTACATCAGGCTGCCCAGTGCCTTGTCCAGCCTGGTCTTGAACACCTCCAGAGAGGGGCATCCACAACCTCTCTGGGCAACCTGTTCCAGTGTTTCACCACCCTCACTGTAAAGAATTTCTTTCTTATGTCAATTCTAAATCTAACCCCCTTCCAGTTTACATCTGTTGTTTCTGGTCCGTTGTTTTTTATCAAATCACTGGGGTGTTTTTGAAGTTTTATCTCCCAGCATGAAAAAACAGAGCTTCTAAATACCTGGAGACCTGATAGATTCTTCACTTTTGATAGAGAGATAGACTTCATATAACTTTTTTACTGCTGCATCTATATTATCATTGCAATATTAGTGGGTGATGACAGCACACTCTCTTACCCTGCCCCATCCTTGTAGTATAAAATGAAACATATCCCAAAGGACAAAACATAAGAAGGAGCAAGAGAAGAGATGGGTTTTCCTATTTTACTGTTGATATCATGGTATCTCCTACAGGGAGATACTTGACATGGTTGCCCAGGGAGGTGGTGGAGGCCCCATCCCTGGAGACATCCAAGGCCAGGTTTGCTGAGGCTCTGAGCAACCTCATCTAGTGCAGGATGTCCCTGTCACTGCTGGGTTCCACATTAAATGGCCTTTGAAGGTCCCTTCCAACTCTATGATTCTATAATTCTGTAGTATCTTAGCCATATCCATGGGTAAATTTATGAAAGGATAGAAATTTAGGAACATAGAAGCTGCCAAACATTTCAGGCTAGTGTTTGTATTGAAGCATGAGGTTTGAATCCCGCTTATTTCATCATAGTGACAGCTCAAAATAAGTCAATATTTATCCTATCAGCTCCAAGGCTTCCCTCCTATGCATCACAGTGTCAAATCTTAGCAAGCATTCTGATAATTGCTACAAATTCATTATTGCTAAACTTCTCTTCCAACCCAAGGCATTTTATGGTTCTACCCTAAGAGAAAGCATCAGACTTACTCCAGGACCAGATAAGTCACCAGTGTTATACCCAAAAAAAGGGAAGATGCACCACATCCCACGTAGCTCAGCAGAGTTAATACATGATCATTTGTGATATCTATCTCTGTCCTGGACAAATCCTGTGGTACAAGATAAAGAATCCCAATTATTTGCCATAATTGATGAAGAAAAGTGCTTCCCACATTTTCACATTGAGAAAAAAATAATTTTCTGTTTGACTTACTGCTGTTTTTCCATCAATATTATTCTATGTCTTATCATATAGCCATAGAGAATATCCAAAGTAATAAAAATAGGCATAATGGTTGAAGAAAAGTGCTTTCCACATTTTCACATTGAGGAAAAAACAATTTCCTGTTTGACTTACTGCCGCTTTTACATCAATATTATTCTATTTCTTATCATATAGTCATAGAGAATATCCAAACTAGTAAAAATAGGCAGTATTTGCCTAATAATGGTTGAAGAAAAGTGCTTTCCACATTTTTACATTGAGGAAAAAATCAGTTTCTATTTGATTTACTGCTGCTTTTCCATTAATATTATTATATTTCTTAACATATAGTCATAGAGAATATCCAAACTAGTAAAAATAGGCAGTATTTGCCTAATAATGGTTGAAGAAAAGTGCTTTCCACATTTTTACATTGAGGAAAAAATCAGTTTCTATTTTCCATTCATATCATTATGTTTCTTAACATAATGTATTTAAAGTATCCAGTACTGAGGAGTGAACCTAGAAAAGTTGTATTTCACAAACTACAAATTCAACAAGGATTACAAGATCTTGCCAAAATAATTCCACTGGGAGCTTGCTTTGGAGGAGAAACTTCTTTGTTGCAGTGGCAGCTGCCACTTTTGGTTGCTTAAAAACCTGGGAAACATCTCAGAGTGTGGGAGGACCCTCCATGGCCAGAAAACACCAGCAGGAACCTGGCCCTGCTCCTCCACACCTGCTTCCAGGAGGGATGGGGAGAGGATTTTGTCATTCCCTGACAGAGCTTCTCTCCCAGTTGGGGAAATTTTGAACCTCAAACTGGTAACACTTCCGCTCCCTAGAGGTGTTTAAGTCCAGGCTGGATGAGGCACTGAGCAACCTGGTGTAGTGGGAGGTGTCCCTGCCCATGGCAGGGGGGTTGGAACTAGATGATTTTAAAGGTTCCTTCCAACCCAAACCATTCTGTGATTCTCTAGCTCACATCTCCAGCATACAAATGACTTTGGGCTGTCAAAGAAGTTGGCTGATTACTAACATTGCAGTGCTGGAGAGGTGTGATCATCCAGCTGAATTCTCTTTGCTTGAATAGAAACTGCAGTAACATCTGTTATCTGAAACATCTTAACCATTTAGGTTGGAAGGAACCTTTCAAGATCATCAAGTCCAAACATCAGTCTAAACTCTGACAAGCCTCATACCTGGACAGGGTCTTGAACCCTTGTCCCTCAGATTAGGAGTCTTGTGCTCTCCCAACTGAGCTTCTCAATTCCTTCTTGTAGAAGTCACATTTTTATTCCCAGAGAGGGCTTTCAAGCACCTTAGGGAGCAGAGAGCAGTGCAGAGCTCTGGGGAAATCCAGACAAGCATCCAAAGGTAAAGGGATGGCATTGCCACATCATGGAGGTTGTATCCTACTAGAACTGGACAATTTTAATCTACTTGGTTTGCTTTGAATTCACCTAAAACCTTGCATTTGTTGTAACCCATTCTCAGGCAGTCATCTCATTTTTTGACACAGAGGATGTTTCCTCTGTGTTAGGGAAAAAATAAGAGATGATGGTTAATCATAGAATCATATTATAGTTTGGGTTGGAAGGGACCTTAAATATCATCTAGTTCCATCCCCCCTGCCATGGGCAGGGACACCTCCCACCACACCAGGTTGCTCAGTGCCTCATCCAGCCTGGCCTTAAACACTTCCAGGGATTGAGGGGGCATTCACAGCCTCTCTGGGCAACCTCTCATAGAATAGCACCACCCTCACAATAAAGAGCTTCTTACTTCTCTCCAGCCTAAATCTCCCCTCTTCCAATTTGCATCCATTATTCCTAGTCCTTCCATCACATATCCTATTCAAAAGTCCTACCCCAGCCTTTCTGTAGCTCCCTTAAGTTACTGAGAAGCTACTTATTTCTATTTCAAATCCCTTTCTGATGGAGTGTGGATGAAGCTTATTTTTCACATGAAGATGCAATGACATCAGTCACCTCTGACAGGTAACAAATTAAAACACTCCATTTCCTAGGCAGCAAACAGCCCTTTGAGGCTGATTAAGTTACACTGCAAAGAAAGACAAAGCTACATCTGTAAAATTAATTTGCTATGAAGCAAGTGGCATTTAGGAGGCTTTCTACCATTTATTATATTATTGATTGCAACTGGCCTGTTTGTTATTACTGATTCTGGCAAAAATTGCAGATCTCTACCAGCTTGATCTATAAATATGGAAAGGGTGAGTGTCAGGAGGATGGAGCCAGGATCTTCTCAGTGACATCCAGTGATAGGACAAGGGGCAGTGGGTGCAAGCTGGAACACAGGAGATTCCACAGAAATAAAAGATTTTTTTTTTTCCAGTGAGGGTGAGAGAAGAGTGTCCCAGGCTGCCCAGAGAGGGTGTGGGGTCTCCTTCTCTGGAGACATTCAAACCCCACCTTGATGCCTTCCTGTTTGATTTGATCTGGGTATTCCTGCTCTAGCAGTAAGAATGGACTGTATGATCTCTTAAAATCCCTTCCAATTCTTGATATTCTGTGATTCTGTAAATATATAAATCACCCACCACTCCCCAAAACTAGCTCTGCTTAGTGCTGTGGGACTTTTGGGGGGGAGATGATTCACAGAATACTTACCAGCAGGACTCCAAAATGGGTAAGATGGTTACAAAAACAGATTGTGTAATTCAGATCTGTATATTCCATTTCACACCCTGATGGATTCCAACCACCCAGTCCATCTGTGTAATGGAGAAAAGAAAAAAAAAAAAAAAAAAAAGGATTTTTAAGCAGAGTTTGGTCATACTCAGGCATTTATAGCTCTGCAGCACGTGGGATGTGTGAATATGAGCTCAAGTTAGTACAGATTGCAGGGTCATTTTGCAGCACTCAAGTGAGATTTCACACAGGAACACAGCTCCTAGAGTTGCCTGAGAACCTCCAGACTCGAAATGATGGAAGACTTTAGTGGAATGAAGAAATAATTTCAATTCCTATACATGCTTGCACACAGAGAAAGCAGGAAAGGAAAAACAGCACTGGATTAGATGATGCTGCAGGGTGTGGAAAGAGAAAGAAGGCAGGAAATATTTACAGGGCAGAGAGTTTGTTCAGGCAGAATTTAGCATTGAAAAAGCCTCATCTGAAGGTTGGAAGCTCTATGCTGTGAGGGCAGGATGAGAGATTTATAGAATCATAGAATGGTTTAGGTAGGAAGGGACCTTAAAGATCATCTAGTTGCTTAAAGATCATCTAGGTCCTTAAAGATCATCAAGGTTCAACCCCCTTGCCATAGGCAGGTCACCTCCCACTAGACCACGTTGCTCAATGCCTCATCCAGCCTGCTGTTCAGCTTGGAGAAGAGAGAGAGTTCCCAGGAAACCTTACAGCCCCTCTCAGTATCTGAAGAGAGCCTAGTAGAAAGCTGGAAACACAATTTCCAAAGGCATGTAATGTTAGGATGAGGGGTAATGACTTCAGAAAAAAGAGAGGAAATTTATATCTCAGGAAGAAATGATGTGCTGTGAGGAGGGCAGTGAGCCCCTGACCCAGGCTGCCCAGAGAAGCTGTGGCTGCCCCAGCCCAGGAGGGGTTCAAGGCCAGGCAACCTTGGACTGGTGGGAGGTGTCCCTGCCCAGGGCAGGGGGTGGCACTGGGTGGGCTTTAAGGTCCTGTCCAACTCTAATCATTCTGTGATTCCATCATTCCCTTGTAAGATTATATTTATAACACTATCTCTGTGGTATGTTTGACACATTCAGAACCAAAGCTTCTGATTTTAAAAAATACCTATATTCCAATACCCATAACTGAGATTAAACCCCTCCCAAGTGTTCTCAGTTAACCCAACACAGAGTTATCTTTCTGCATCTGCTGATTAGCTGGGCCATATCCAAGACATGAACACAGCAACACCCCACTGCTAACCCAGAATTGGCTTAGAGAAATCATCTGATACTTAGAATCATAGAATGGTTTGGGTTGGAAAGGACCTTCAAGATCATCTAGTTCCAACCCCCCTGCCATGGAGGGGGCAGGGACACCTCCCACTAGATCAGGCTGCTCAATGCCTCATCCAGCCTGGCCTTAAACACCTCCAGGGATTGAGGGGGCATCCACAGCCTCTCTGGGCAACTTCTTCCAGTGTCTCACCACCCTCACAGCAAAGATCCTTTTGTGGGATCTTTGGAACAAACTCTGAGTCTTTCCATTGTTTGAGTTGCCTTTATTTCTGCTTTTTTTCTGCTACTAAAACCTTCTTATTCAGGTCGATGCACCCTCACACAATGCTTGACATGTGTCCTCTGCTAACACCAGTTGCTGAGGCAACTTGTTGATGGAAACCAGCAACACAGACTCATGAGGGCAGCCTCAGTGGAGAAGCCAAAGGCTCTGTGAGGCTGGTGACAGCACACATGTAGCAGAGCTCCGTAAATAACACTTACTGTTCTTCTCGAAGTCCCAAAAGACACACTGCACTGCTGCATTGCCCTGAAAGCAGAGAAAAAGGAGGCTGTGACATCTATTCTGTATGTCTGTCAGCTGCCTGCACTTCAAACATCTTCCTTCTTATCAGTGTTTGCCACTAAGGCAGTTTATTTGGTTTCCTCTGAGCTGCTTGACAAGAAAAGGGTTTATTTGCACAGTGGGTTAGAAATGAGAGAACGTAGATTACTGGAGATCCCAGAAATTTAAAGGCAACCCCACTTTGGGTTATTGGGAACCAGCTGGGATGCATCTCATGACAGAAATCCAGCAGAAGGTCCCAACCTTTCCCTTTGCCAAAGTAATTCCTGGGAATCAGTGATTTTCCCAGTTCCACCAGCCCTTTATTATCTTGTAGAATTCAGCAAGGTCTGATGAGGTCTCCACCTTATGGTTGATTCCTGTCTCTAACCTGAGATGTCACACTGAATTACTGGTGAAAGTCAAGAGTAGTAACCAAAACTTAGAGTAGGAACCTGAGGTTTTATGCAATAATAATTCTCAACATGAGAAAACCTTTTTTTTTTTTAAGAATTTCAAAGCTTCCTCTGTCTCTGAAACCAGGCAGGGAAGAGAGAAAATAAAACTTGTCTGGATATTGCAAAGAGATGGAAAGATTTAAATGGGAATTCAGTGAAATGTTTCCTCTTGGGGACCTTCTGCTTTATTACTCCTAATGCTGCAGCAAACTTCCACGAGGCACAGATTAATTTGATTTTATTATTAATAAAGTTTATTAAAGCCCAGAGTTTACAGGGATCCACTCTAACAGATAAGCTGTAGACTGTCAAATATCATTAGGCAGAGAGCCAAAGACATAGGTTAGGATGATAACTCATTAAATATTTTATTAGGATATTTTTAAAAGGGGTGAGGAAAAAAAAATAATAAAATTTCAGAGGTGCCAGATGGCCTGGTGGAGTAAAAATGATGGAAGAGAGGGGATATCTAGATGACATTTGTGGGTATAAGGAGGGAGCATATTGCAACATTTTCAAGCTCTCATTAACATGAAGTGTAATCAAATTAATCTTATCAAATAATTATGTTTTGCCCTGGGTTTGAAGTACATTCTGTGGAGGCCAGACCATAAATATCAGCAACACAAAAATGCCAAGGTGGAAATCAGTCAATAAGTTTCACCCCTGGCTGTTTAAAAATAATTGAAGATAGATTTTCATTTGGAAACATCATCCTGAAACAGAACTAAGCAAATTATTATTGAAAACACCCATGTAACACTTTGATTTTCTTAAAAATAATACCTCTTTTGGCAGCTAAAATAATTGTCTGAATTGGGGACAAAGTCTGAATTTCAGTCAAACCCAAAAGCTGCAATTTTTTAGCAAATAAAGGATCCCTTGAAAAAAATTCTCCAGGTCAAAACCAAGGAAACAATATCCCCTTGCTGCTAAACATGGATTTTGAGGAGACAGGAGCTGCACTGACCTGCAGGAATTAAACACAGAGATGACACACAGTCTGCCAGTGTTTTGGTTGCTAATATCATAGAGAGATCAGGCAACAAAATGTTTGCAGCTTATTTTTCCTTTTGCCACTTTATTTTCTTTTATTTATTTGGCAGGACTAGGAGCAGCAGATCCAAATTGGAAGAGGGGAGATTTAGGCTGGAGTTAAGACAGAAGTTCCTTATTGTGAGGATGGTGAGACACTGGAAGAGGTTGCTCAGAAAGGTTTTGGATGCCCCCTCAATCCCTGGAGGTGTTTAAGGCCAGGCTGGATGAGGCATTGAGCAACCTGGTGTAGTGGGAGATGTCCCTGCCCATGGCAGGAGGGTTGGACCTAGATGATCTTTAAGTTCCCTTCCAACACAAACCATTCTGTGACTCTATTTGAAGTGAAACAGGCTCTACTTCAACCTGTCTTGGGTGAAATGAACACATCCTACCTTGTTTTGGTCCACGTGCTGAAGAGTGATAGTCACAGGCTCATGGAGGTTGTGAACTGATGCATGCTCAATGCTGGCACTCACAACATAGGTATTCAACCTCTCCTTCTTTAAACTGGCATCCTGTGGGGGCAAAACACAAGCACAGACAGAATTCCAAGTCATTTCAGTTACCAGCAATCCTGCTCTTTCCTCACTGCATTATTTAAAATCATAGAATCATGGAATGTTTGGTGTTGGAAGTGACCTCATTGGGACACCTCCCACCAACACAGTTTGCTCCAAACCCCATCCAGCCTGGCCTTGAACCCCTGCAGGGATGGGGGAAGCCACAACTTCTCTGGTCAACCTGGGCTAGTTTCTCACAAAAAAAAATTGGTTTTCTTGGAAACAAGATGATGATCTGAGCACCATGGGATGCTTGATGCAAATAATTACTTTCTATTTCATTAGAAAATGAAGACAGCTGCAGGGACAGGCTCTCCATCAGCTGAATCAGAGTTTCAGATGCATCAGCTGGATGGAGAAAACCCTAACCCTAACCCCTAACCCTAACACTAACCCCTAACCCTAACCTTAACCCTAACCCTAACCCCTAACCCTAACCCTGGCCTTGAACCCCTGCAGGGATGGGGGCAGCCACAACTTCTCTGGGCAACCTGGGCTAGTTTCTCACAAAAAAAAATGTGTTTCTTGGAAACAAGATGATGATCTGAACACCATGGGGTGCTTGGTGCAATTTAATTACTTTCTATTTCATTAGAAAATGAAGATAGCTGCAGGGACAGGCTCTCCATCAGCTGAATCAGAGTTTCAGATGCATCAGCTGGATGGAGAAAGCTGTGTCATCATTTCTGAATATCACAACATCCCTTTGTGCATCATTAAGCTCATTAGGGAGCAGACAGAGCCAGTGAAAGCTGCCTCTGTATGAAAAGCAATGCTCAGCACACTGCAAGCTCCACCAGCCCAAAAGAAATGTATTAAGAAAACATATTTTAGCAACAGTCCTTAAATTCTGCTGTGGTTTTAGTGGAGACATAAATTTTGCCATTATTTTCACAAATTTGGCATGTACTCAGCAAGTTACAAAGAGAGGAGGATTTGGGTTATGTCTTTTCCTGCAGGGAGCAGTGTTGGAATAGAACATCATCTACAGGAAATGAACAGAAGGTCTAAGATCCACACACACATCTCAGACCATTAGTACAACACCAAAGGCTACATTTCTCCTCACACTTCTTAGTGCTCCATCACTCAGATGCTAAATGTGCCCAAAACATAGTGGGATATTTTCTTTTGTGCACACTAAGACCATTTGAACCCATTTACTGCTGTGGAAATATTTGGAAGGAGTTGTGGTTACTGCAAAGAGTGAAGTTGTGCCAAAAAACTTGAACTGGATCTTGGAATGCTCATCTGGGTTGGAGTGCTCCATCCCTAAGAATTTCTTCATGGATTTTGGTAAAAACACAGAGGCCAGGGCATTTTCAAAAGGGGTTTCTTGAACGTGGATCTGAGGAGAGAGAGAGAGATTACATGATCAGGGCTGCCTTCCCTGGGTACAAAAGAGGAGGAGGATTGTCTGGTTTATTCAGAGAGGTTTCTTTGTTCTCACCTTGAGGTCCCTGCCTCTGTTGTAGGAGGTCACACCAAAGGCCAGTCCTCCAAATGTGCTGGGGTCAGGACGTGTCACCACCAAAGCCAAGGATGTGGATATCACTGAGGTGTTTCTGTCTGTGCAAGTCACCTTGTAGCCTATCTCCTCTGTTGTCCTCAGGATGCTTTATCAAGAGTGACAGCAAGGAAAAAAAGAAAAAAAAAAGAAAAAAAGACATATAAAATCATAGAACGGTTTGGGTTGAAAGGGACATTAAAGATCATCTAGTTCCAACCCCCCTGCCATGGGCAGGGACACCTCCCACTACACCAGGTTGCTCAATGCCACATCCAGCCTGGCCTTAAACACCTCCAGGGATTGAGGGGACATCCACAG
>VZTY01007173.1:0-23435 GCA_013400935.1 Turnix velox
CAAACACACCACAAACAGCACCAAGGCACAGCCCCAGAGTTAGAATCCCACTGACAGGAGGGATTTTCTCCATCTCTCCTACCTGTCCAGTGAGTTGTGCCCCCACCATNTATCCAGTGAGTTGTGCCCCCACCATAACCTCTCCCACACAAATACACCCCAGGCACCACAAAATACACCATGTCATGGCCCCAGGGGAAGAACGCCACTGACAGGAGGGGTTTTCTCCATTTCTCCTGTCTACCCATAAGTTGTGCCCCCAGTACCACCCCTCTCACACAAACACACCACACACAGCAGCATGGCACAGCCCCAGAGGTAGAACCCCACTGAGAGGAGGGGTTTTCTCCCATTGAGTTTGTGCCCCCACCACCACTTCTCCCACACAAACATACCCCAGGAACCACAAAATACACCATGTCATGGCCTCAGGGGGAGAACCCCACTGAGAGGGGTTTTCTCCATCTCTCCTACCTGCCTAGTGAGTTGTACCCCCATCAACACCTCTCCCACACAAACACAACCCAGACACCACAAAATACACCATGGCACAGCCTCAGGGGCACAACCCCACTGAGAGGAGGGATGTCCTCTATTTCTCCTGCCTGCCCATTGAGTTTGTGCCCCCACCACCCCCTCTCCCACACACACCCCATCTACAATCAGAATTGATGGGATTTTTTTTTTTTTCTAGAGTTACAGCTGCCTTTGGACAGAATCACATCATCTCAGGTCAATTTATTTAACAAGTTTTTAATTTTTAAATATAGATTGAACACTTTTTTTTTTTACAGGTACATATACAATAAGGAGTTTATTTAAACTTGCAGACAGAGAAAATTCTCTCCTGTAATACCTAACACGTACGTGAAGAGCCTGGTTCAAACAGCAGCCTCCAGGTGTGTGCAAAGGTTCAAATGTGGGGAAAAAAAATCTCAAGACTGTACATTCAGAACTTCCCCCACCTCTTAAATTAAGAAAAGCTTCGATTTCAAACTTATGGAAGACAGAAAAAGATTAAAACCATCTTTGTATGCAACGTGTGCTAGGTTTGAGACAGGTATTTACAGCTGTACCCCCAAAGGTGTGTTGTCACCACAACAATTGCTGCCACTATAAACAGCCCCAACAGCAAATTCAGAGATTTTTCCACCCTAAGTGCATTGGGACCCATTTTAAAGTAATAAAAATAACCTCCAGTGGATTAAAACCTTCCTGCTGTGGTTGCCAGCAGCTGAAGAACATTGGGATCTTTCTAGGTTTTGAGGCATCCCCCAGTTTAGGCTCAGGCAGTCCCAGTTTGGAGGGTGCAAGGGTGTGGGGGGTTCTCTGCAATGAAACTGGAGATACTGGAGACATGCTTACTGGGGTGGAAGGGAATCCCTCAGACAACCACAGCCATCACACAATTCCTCCATAAAAAATTGGTGACTGGTGATTAAAAATCACCCAAGCAGGGTGTTTTATCAACTTGGTGATAAAACTTCATGGTTCACTAATTAAAGTAGGATGATAAAGGTCCCCCCTTTGAGTCCACAGTATAAAATACTTCATTTGGAGAAGGGACAGAGCAAATTCCCTAAAGCATGCACATCCCTTAACCCCTCTCCCAACACATCTCCTCAAAGGTCAAACCACCTGCACCCATGTTCTACCAAAGCAAAACTAGACAAAGAAACACAAAATTAAGTTGTGACTGTTCAGTATTTCTCTTTCCCTCCCACCCCACTCCCAGCCCTTCTCAAAAATTCAATAGATACATCGGCATTAAAGATGCTGAAAAGTAGAGTCTGCTCACAAAAAAACATCTTTAGTGCAAATATGGACATTGAACTTGGATTTATGGCACGTGTTCCAAAAGTACATACATTTCATGTAAACTTCAACACTTGCTAGGTACAGGTTTCAGGCTTGGGGACACTTTGGGACCTGAAGTGATTGGTGACAACCCTGAGTTGTCCCTTTGGCCTGATCCAGACCTCACTGAAATCAACAGGACTGACTGCAATGGGCTGGAGTCAGGCCCTAAGTGCAAAAAAGAGGATCTTTTTAGCATTTATTGCATCTCCACACGTGAATCAGCCAGAGGATGCTCTCACAGAACACAACATTCACACAGCTCAAGTAGGGATTTAAGAAAAATCCATCCATAAAATCAATGAAGCCGGGAGGGGTGACATCCAGCTTCTCTGTGGTTTGTTTGGTGGGGTTTTTTTTTTGGTTTATCAAAACTCAACTTTCTTATTTACAATCAACCTCAACAGTTGTCAGCTAACAAGCAGGTAAAAGCCTTCAACCTGGTGAGGAAATTTCAAAACATCTAAACAAAGTGTTGTGAAACCACAGTGGAACTCTCGGATGGAACAGGATGGGTGTCATGAGGAAAAAAAAACAAAAACAGCAGGAAAAATTAATAAAATACTGTCGTTTCCATAGAAGAAAAATTAAAAAAAAAATAAAAGGAGGAAAGAGAAGAGAATGGCTTCCTTTATGACCATGAAAAGCTGCTGAAGACCCCGGTCCCGTGGAGTGCAGATGGAGCTGTGGAGGTCTGTGAATGTGATGAGGCAACTCCGACTATGGTGCTGTTGTTTCTTTGTAACACTGAGCTGAAAGCTTCCAAAGGGCATCACAAAGAACAGGATGCTGCTTGTTCACCCTTAACTCAAGGGGAACTAAACTTTCTTGTGTTACACAGGGCAGCATCTATAAAGCAATGAAGAATGATGTTAATATTAAAGCATCTCATTCCAGGGGAGACATCCTTCCCTGTAATCAAGTAGTATTTCATCAGCATGAAGAATAAATCAGTGCTCTCCTGAAGCTCTCCCTAAAAGCTCAATTCCCCCAAGCTTCAGGGGGAGCTGTGCCTAAGGCAGGACTATGGGGTTTGACTCCTTTTTATTGTCTATCACTTGATAATCATCACAACTCCTCTAATTGTATCAAAAGCTCACAAAGATGATCTGTAGCCCCACAGACCAGCTGTACAAGCAGACCCTGCTTTACATTTCAAGGACAAAAATAATAAGAATTAAATAAAACCCAACTCAACATCACCTTTAAAGGACCCCGTATAAATAATCCTTAAAGTGCAGGAGTGACAGTGCAAAGAGCTGAGCTGCAGCTGCAGGAACTACAAGTGCATTCTTTACACACAACTGTGGCCAAACTTCCAGCTCACACACTGCCTGAAAGAGCGGAGTCACCCATGAGCCTCCAGCCAGGCAAACTCAAGCCATGTGGCCCAAAGAACCACATAAAGAGTTGCCTCAGGTCCCCCAGACAATCCCCACCACTCTGGAGAGGACAATCCCCACCTCTCTGGTCAGCCAGAGCAGGGAACACCTGAGCCTCCTTCAGTTTCTCCCTCCTTCAGTGGGAGAAACCTCTCAGATTTACTGCATGGGGGAGCACACATGGAGGATGCCCTCATGAGACATCATTTTTGGCAAGTGGGGTGTTAAACAAAGTGAGAGAGGGTTTGGTGTGAGGAACAGGAGGCTGGGTCACCCTTAAACCATGTGAGGGCTTTAAGGAGGTCTCCTTCCTTCTGTGACCCTTCTTCTGCTGTTTACAAGAACTGAGCAGATTTGCACCGAGCAAATACACCGTTGAGAACTAAAAAAAGAGGCAGCAAAAGAAGTTCCCTGTAACTTCAGGACTTTTTGTACTGTTTAAGTGCTGGGATAATCAGCAGGAGGGGAAAGGAACAGCTTGGAAACATGCAGGTATCAGCCATCCCCTACCAAGAGGTTCTTGTTAGGGCCAGAGAATACAGCTGAGAAAAAATATTCAGGTAAGGGCAACCATTTCATCTATTCTGATAAAGGCTCTGCACTGAAAAGGAAATTAAAAAAAAGTCCAAATGGGAAAGCAAAGATTTGTATGAATTCTGTTTGCAAAATGCTGTGATTGGAGATATTTTTCTGTTTATTTATTGTGGGGATCTGGAGCTGAGCAATAATGGTGGCACTATGCTCCACAAGGAGCCTCTGCCCCACCTCTGGAGTGACTCCAACGTGCTCTAAGCCCTTGGCTACCCCACTTGTTCATCACTTTTACCCTGTTTACCCAAAAACTAGCACTTCAGCATAAGCAGATAATAATAAGTGAGGGTTTCAGAGCTCCTTCCTGCTTTGCTTGACTGAATAATTCTCCCTCTCCTACACCAGAGCAAGAGCTCCATCTCCTGAAGAAGCAGGAAAGAGCCCAAATCCCAGCTGTGGGTACTCCAAAGTCACCTGCAGTATAAAATGACCCATCCACAAAGGACAGAGAATTTCTAAATGCAAAGGCAGCATTTGAAAAAGCAGTTTTTCAAGTAGACTATGGCTATAAGGACACGGCCCCAAAAAGCTCTAGGAATAGCTCTAGGTAACAGCAAGGGAACATCCTACATGATCCTACAGCATTGCCTGGAGCACATACAAAATTAGAATTGTACCCAGAGGCTGCACACACCATACAGACACCAACAGAGAGAGAGAACAGAGGTTAGAGAATCATAGAATGGTTTGGGTTGGAAGAGACCTTCAAGATCATCAAGTTCCAACCCCCTGCCACAGGCAGGGACATCTCCCACCACACCAGGTTGCTCAATGCCTCATCCAGCCTGGCCTTAAACACCTCCAGGGAGGGGGCATCCACAAAAGTTGATGTTAATTGGGGAAAGAGAGACTCAGAACTACATCTAGACCTGGGAAACAAGACTGCAAAGCATTGGGGCAGTGGTTTGAGGTTTCAGGAGGAGCATTTTGTGGTCTTGCTTTGTGAAATCCTCCTTAGCCTGCACTCAACAACTCCATAAACTAGCCCAGAGCAATCTGGGCTTTGGGGATATGATTTGAACCAGGATTTTTTTGCCAGAATCCTGGTTTTGGGATGTTTTTATGGCTGGAGAAAGATTCCATCCATACAGGACTTTGGTAAGATGAGATACTAACTAGACTTTCCCAAAAAAACCAATGGGTGGGAGCAGTGCCAAGGGAATCTCAGCTCTGTGCTCCCTCTAAGGAAAGGCAGAAACCCTCCAACCTGTGACATTTAAGTGACCTGCAAGAAAGGGGTGAAAAAAACACAATCCTGTACAGGAAGGACTTCACTTGAAACTACTGGAAAACCATCAAGAACTGACTAGAATTAGAATTTTAAGCCTTTGAGGAGGTTTCCTTTGTATTCGTGGATTTTAGGAGACATCTACTCACAAAGTTTCTTTCACAACTGGTGTGTTTTTGTTGTTTGCTTGTTTGGTTTTTTTTTAAAGGACTGTAGCTAGGTGGGTTCCCTGAACTGCCCCCCTCATGGCAAACTGTGGTCTCCCACTCCCAGCAGATGGCATGATGGAGATGAGGCATGACATGGAGGGGTGATGCTGCACACAAAGCAAAGGCTGCTCTTAAGGCATCTCCTTGTGTCCTGCTCCTCCATCTGTTTTTACCTACACTGACAGCTAGAAAACCAGAAATACTATTTTCTAGAGAGACTCAACATCTTCTTATAATAGAATCATAGAATAGTTTGGGTTGGAAGGGACTTTCAAGATCATCTAGTTCCAACCCACCTCCCACTAGATCAGGCTCCTCAGTGCCTCATCCAGCCTGGCCTTAAACACCTCCAGAGTTTCTTGCTGAAACTCCATCCTAGTGATGGGGTAAGGAGCAGACAGCAAGGAGGGGAAGAGAAATGCAGACATGGAGTATTTCCACAGAAATGCAGGGGGCCAGGCCACCATGGCTTTTGCAGCAAGTGGAGATTTTCACCCAGGGACCTCCTATTCACACAGAGCTTTGAGCCAAAGAAGTCACAGGAATCCCTGCTGAGAGAGTCCATCTCTTCTCCCTGATCTTCCACTCAGTGCTCCTGCAAAGGAATCTACTCTTCTAAATCCTGGCTTTTAATTTATCAGCTTCTAAACAGAAACATCTTAAGGCATTTACAAACAAGCAATTAAAAAACAAAAACAAAAACAAAGCTTAATTTCCTATGTTTGCAGGCTTTTTGGAGTAACTGCTTTTTGTGTTGGTTTGTTGTTTGTTTGGTTTTTTTTCCCTGCAGAGGCAGATGTAGCACATGAAGTGTAATAGAAATGGCTTTAAAAGAGCCCATTTCTGCCAGGCTTGCTATATGATACCTGCAATTTTGGCATTCCGAAATCTGCAGTCACCCACCACCAGCTGCAGGCTGTGGACAGGAACCCAGCCTTCTTTTCTTCTGTTTAGGTTCTTCACCAACCTTTGAATGATGAAGATATTAGTGAAATGAAAAAAAAAAACAACCAAGGGCACAGGTTACACAGCTGCCACACCAACAAACACCTTCTTCAGAGTGGGCAGTGTTTTAACAGGAGCTGGGCATGCACCGAGAGGGTTCTCCCCACCATCCCACAGGTTCATTTAGCAACTTTATTGAAACACATGTTATCATAGAATGGTTTGGGTTGGAAGAGACCTTAAAGATCATCTAGTTCCAATCCCCTGACAAAGGCAGGGACATCTTCCACTACATTCTATGATTTATTCAGAGGTCTCAAAGGCATTTGTTCCCCTTGAAGAATAATTGGGAGAAGTATTTGATGTGTGATCTGTCTAAACCTAGTCAATAGCCCTATAAAATCAGGAGCTGCACAGCCTGAAATAAAAATTTCTTGCTTTTAAATCACCCCTAGAAACATTTAAGAGAAGGGAAGGCAAAGAGCTTAGAGATATAGAATCATTGAATGGTTTGGATTGGAAGGGACCTTAAAGACCATCCTGTTCCAACCCTCCTGCCATGGGCAGGGACACCTCCCACTACACCAGGTTGCTCAGTGCCTCGTCCAGCTGGCCTTAAACACCTCCAGGGATCAAGGGGACATCCACAGCCTCTCTGGGCAACCTCTTCCAGTGTCTCACTACCTTCACAGCAAAGAACTTCTTTCTTCTCTCCAGCCTAAATCTTCCCTCTTCTAATTTACATCCATCATTCCTAGTCCTGCCATCCTGCACCCTTTTCACAAGTCCTACCCCAACCTTTCTGTAGCCCCCTTCAGGTATTGAGAAGCTACTCTTAGGTTCCCCCTGAGCCTTCCCTTCTCCAGGCTGAACAACCCCAACTCCTTTAGCCTACCTTCATCCCTCTCATCATCTTTATGGCCCTAACACCATCATTGGAAGGCCAGATCTCATGAATGGAGAGAAATAGGACTCTCCAGAGCATGAGTTATCCTGCCTGAGACCTGGATTGATCTCCAGAGGTCCCTGTTTCCTTTCAAGGACTACAAATGGAGCCATAGGACAATCTCCATTTCCTCAATTATCTTACTAAGGATGAATTTAAGCAGGGGAAATTCTAGCCAAGATATAGATAGATGGAAACATCATGCTCAGGAATGACATTTCTCCATCTCACTCACATATAGAAATCTGTCCTCATGAAAAAAAAAACAATAACCCCAAAAGCTGGGTGTAAGAAATGGTGTCTGTGAGAGGTGGTGAGAGAATAGATAGGTGAGTGCTCAGCAAAGCTCCAAGGCTTTGCATCTTGCTCTTGATAACCACAAACTGAATTTCAAAATGCCAGGGTTGTAGATGTTGGCCAAACTGTTGCAAAAAATTGGAAGAAAGGGAGAAAAATTGTTTGAGGGAGGAAAAAAATATATTGAAATTACTTAATATTGCTATTAATAAGCCCAGATGAGCTGGGGTGAGCAAGTAGCTCGCACTGAAGAGGGAAGAAGAGCAAGGCTGGTGATGGTGTTGGTAAAAACCCAGCTTGGGCACAGAAAGGGACATGTTTTCCCATGCCTGACCAGTGTGTATGGCCTGTGGTCTTGGCAAGAGAAGGAATTCTCTTTCTGGAGCAGTATAAAACTGCAAGGAAGGATGCACAGGGCCCTCTGAGAGATAAGGCACAGTAATCCTAAAATACCTACCACTGGCCCTCACCATCTTCATGCAAAAGCTGAATTTCATCCCCATTTTTCACCAGCAGGTCTTCTGATCCTCTCCTCTTGCAGTCTGCCAGGGCTTTATATTTTCCTGGAGACTGTGGAAGTGAGAAAAAAATGACTTTGTTTAGCTACAGTTTGTGTCACACAGGGAAGGTAACATCAGAGAGCACCAGCAGTGACCTTAATTAAAATGCTATCAAGAAAGTGTGTCCCCAAACCTCTGTACTAACCAGTTGGTTCCCATCCTCCTCTTCAGTGTCTGAGCAGTTGGAGAGGTACTGGTTACCTGACCACTCCTCCAGCCCCTCACAGATCTCCAGGGACTGGGACATCCCTGGCCAGCCTGCAAAGCGAGGAGGGTACAGCTCAGGGTGGGGGTGCCTTGGCACCCACAAAACCCACCCTGAAGGAAAGGGAAGGGTCCCTACTTCTTTGGGGCTTGTTCTGGGGGGATGGGAGCCCACTGTCCAGCATCACTGGGCTGGTGCGCTCTGAGTCGTTCTCTTCGGAGCTTATGGAGACTCTCTGCTGCTTCCTGAGGGATAAAAAAAGAAAAAACAATAAATCAATCATATTTTTTCTTTATAGACAAACATTAAAGTTCATGAGGTCTTGTAAAACAGGGAGAGAAATAATAATGACACTTCCCAGTGTGTTTCTATAAAAGTAAAGGACTTCAGGTTGTGGGTGCCTCCTCCCTGGAGGTGTTTAAGGCCAGGCTGGATGAGGCACTGAGCAACCTGGTGTAGTGGGAGGTGTCCCTGCTCATGGCAGGGGGCTTGGAACAGGATGATCTTGAAGGTCCCTTCCAACCCAAACCATTCTATGATTTTCAGAGAGCAGATAAATATTCTTGCCCTGAATTTGAGCATCATCTCTCATCTTTCCCACACTGCAGAGGAGTGAGTAGCCCTAAACAAACCTTGTCCCCAGCCCTCAGCCACCAAAGGATGAATAGCACGACCCCTCCTGACACCCACCCAGAGACAGAAATAAGTTGGGGGGAAGAGAACAGAGCCAGGATACTTCCAGAAGATGCTCAATGACAGGACCTCCCAGTTTGGATCCCAGGACTCACCCATCACTCAGCTGGGAGGAGAGTGGGAGCTGGTCCATGCACGAGCCAGGCTGCTGCTTCTCCACTGCAGGGAGGTCAAACACCAGCATTAATCCAATTTTTTATTAGCAACTGTCACACTTGAAGCATTGTTGAAAGGGTTAGACCCCTTGTACAGCCCTAAAGATTTATGGTTAGAGAACACCAGACCAAGGGACTCTCATAAAGCACAAACTTAGTTCAGACCAACTGGAGACTCTGATATGCTTAAAATCAGGCATCTGCTATGCTTTGTGTTGAATTAAGCCCATGGGAAAATGGGAAATAATCCTGAAGGTAATGATAACTAAAATTAAAAAAACAATTAAAAAATTTTAAAAATACAACAATAATTAAAAATAAAATAAAATTAAACAAANTTTCTGAGTACCTAAAGGGGGCCACAGAAAGGCTGGGGGAGGACTTTTTAATAGGGTCCAGGAAGGCCGGACTAGGAGGAATGGATGCAAGTTGGAAGAGGGGAGATTTAGGTTGGAGAGAAGAAAGAAGTTCTTTGCTGTGAGGGTGGTGAGACACTGGAAGAGGTTGCCCAGAGAGGTTGTGGATGTCCCCTCAATCCCTGGAGGTGTTTAAGGCCAGGCTGGATGAGGCACTGAGAAACCTGGTCTGGTGGAAGATGTCCCTGCCCATGGCAGGGGCTTGGAACTAGATGATCTTTCAGGTCCCTTCCAACCCAAACCACTCTATGAGTTAAATTTCACATATGCACCTGGCCTTTACTGCTTGACATGACATTGTCTCCTTGTAATGCAAGGCTTCACCCCAGTATTTTGCTAATGGGTGGCTTCTGAAAATCAATGCTCTGCTGAGAATTAGTGCATTTGAACATTAGCAATGTGAAAATAGGAAAGGTTCTGCTGCAGAGTTGCTGCCACAGAGAAAAACTGGTCAAACACACCTTTTATAAGCTCCTGCTGCTTGAACAAAATTTTCCTTATTTCGTTCAACCACGCCATCTTCAGATCTACTGTTTGGGCCTGGAAGAAGAGAAAAGAGTCTGAATTACCAGTGCCTGAAGGGCCTGCAGGAAAGCTGGGGAGGGGCTGTTTGCCAGGACATGGAGACACAGGATGAGGGACAGTGGTTTGAATCTAGGGCAGGGCAGGGTTAGATGAGAGTTAGAAGAACTTCTTCCCCCGTAAGGGTGGTGAGACACTGGCCCAGGTTACCCAGAGAGGTGGTGGAAGCCCCATCAGTGCCTGGAGACATCCAAGCTCAGGCTTGCTGAGGCTCTGAGCAACCTGATGTAGTGCAGGATGTCCCTGTCACTGCAGGGGGCTGGACTAGATGGCCTTGGAATGGCTTCATTCTATGATTCTATTCTATGATGATTCTACAAATTTCAAATTAAGAATCACTAATTATAATGTAATAATAAAACCTTGGGTTTCCATGCTGTAAGTAAGCTGAAAACCCCTTTTATCCCAAGCACCACTGAATTTGAAACACTTTTCAGCATTTAAAACCCACCTCACCCAGGCAAAACACAGCAGAAATTCTAGTGAAGCCATCACTGCAACACAGGGAGTGTGGGCACACAAGGATGTGCACCTTATTTCTTTCCTAAAACACCTACAGAGCCAAAACTGCTTTTTGAAAATACACATACTAGACTATGGACATATTCTTTATGAGTTTAAGTTGGCCACTGTGCTGTAACTTTCAACTACAGGCCTGCTGGAGGCTTCATCTGGAATCAAAGGCTTCCAGCTTTACTGGAAGAGGTTGCCCAGAGAGGCTGTGGATGCCCCCTCAATCCCTGGAGGTGTTTAAGGCCAGGCTGGATGAGGCACTGAGCACCCTGGTGTAGTGGGAGGTGTCCCTGCCCATGGCAGGGGGGTTGGAACTATATGATCTTTAAGGTTCTTTCCAACCCAAACCATTCTATGATTCTATTTCCAAGGGGCAATTCTGTCTCTAAGTTTACTTTTGCAGTCCAGGGCTGGGCACCAAGAACTAGCTGCTGTCTTGGGAAAAAAATCATAGAATGGTTTCAGTTGGAAGGCACCTTGAAGAAAAAAGAATTGAAAATACAAGTTAAATAAATATCTGAAAATTAGATCAACAGGAGACATTTCCCTAATGCTATGAAGGGGATGGAACAAATATCCAGGCTTTTGAAGTGACAAACCTGCACCACATAGACTTCTTCTCGCCCACTGTACCAGATTTCGAATTTCCTGTGGTCTCCTTTCACATTCTCAGTGATTCCAACCGCGTTCATCTGCAAGAAAAAAAATCAAAAAATCAACCCCACTGCACATCACAGAATGTCATGGACTGGAAGGGACCTCAAGAGATCACCTAGTCCCATCCCCCTACTGGAGCAGGAACACCCAGATCAGGTCACACAAGAAGGTGTCTAGGTGAGGTTTGAATGTCTCCAGAGAAGGAGACCCCACATCCTCTCTGGGCAGCCTGTGTCACTGCTCTGTCACTCTCACCCTGAAGAAGTTGTTTCTCCCTCTTCCCTCTCACCCCAGATATTTTGCAGCATGTAAAACAAAGCTGTTACCACCCAATTTAATGTATTTCATCAACTTTCATTTCAGTAGCAACTGAAAGTTATTTTCTATCTCTCATTGCTGTCTGTGCAAAAGCTTTCTGAAATCAATCAGCAGGGACTTTCCACTCAGGAACCCCCTGAACTAACTGAAAAGTCATCCCTTTTTCTCCTTCATTTCTCAGATGAGGGAGGTGCAGGTTTCTAAGTGCTTTTTTTTCTATGTATATTACTTCTGCCATACAACTCTTCATTTCCTCACTGGATGCTGGGTGTCATTCTTTCAGTGATCTCTAAAAGCCATTTGTAAAGCCCTCAGCTCCTTCAGGAATTTCATCTCAACATCTTTTGGTCCCTGCCCACCCCTATAATTAAGGTGTCACACCAAGATTTCCAAAAAGAAGGGTTAATTTTTAGGTATATACAGGCTGAGCAAACTTAGCTTTTTGGAAGGATGCAGAATTCAAGTTGGATGCTGCTGTAGCCATTACCAACAGCCCACTTTTGATGAGTTGGATGGAAACACCAAAGGCACAAACCATTCAGGATCTGCACAACATCAACCAACTGAATGAGAAGTTCCAACTACAGTTAGACACCAAGAAACCTTTCCTCAACATCTGCTGAACATGCTGTAGAGTTGGAAAGTGCAGCAATACTCATGCTATATAAAATTTCACACTGAGCAGCTCTTTTGTTTGCTCTACAGATGTCCAGCTATACAGCTTCCACCCAACAGCTTGCTCTAGTTCTGAATCCCCAGAAAACATCCTTGCAAAGAAAAGCAATTTCCTCATACAATCACACATCAAACAAATGTCAAGCCCCAGCAACACGATTTCACCCTCAGGCCAGCAATTCTGAAAAGGGATGTCTGCAAATGTCAGCCCACAGCATCCGTGGATTCTCTTACCACAACCTCTCTGTGGGGCAACACAAACAACTGGAAAATGAGCTCTCTGGAGGCAAAGAAAAACCCTGGCCCCATTGCCTCAACTGCTGAGTGCAGGATTGTCTCCTCCCAGTAGGCTTTCCCCACACCACCTCTTCAAAAGCACATATGACAAAACAAGTCCTGCAGGAAAACAAGCTCTCCAGAAACCCAGTGATTCTGCTTAGGGAAAAACATGTAACATATGGCTCAGGATTTTCCTTTTAATACACAATTTGTAGTAAGTACATGGCTTCCCAACCACTCTGCAGATCCCCAAAGCCTGCTGAGATCAGGGATCTGCACCTGCTGAACCTGAACTGCCCAGTTTTTGTCTCTTTTCTAAGGTAATACCAGTATGGGGGGTTTACTTGTCAAGAAACACACAGAATGACAGAATATCAGGGACTGGAAGGGACATCAAGAGATCATCTAGTCCCACCCCCCTGCCAGAGCAGGAGCACTCAGATCAGGTCACACAGGAAGGTCTGAATGTCTCCAGAGAAGGAGACCCCACACACCCTCTGGGCAGCCTGGGACACCCTTCTCTCACCTACACAAAGTTTTTTTCCCATATTTCTATGGAACTTCCTATGCTCCAGTTTGCACCCATTGCCCCTTGTCCTATCATTGGAGGTCACTGAGAAGAGCCTGTCTCCATCCCCCTGACACTCACCCTTTTCATATTTATAGACATTAATGAGGTCACCCCTCAGTCTCCTCTGCTAAGAATACCAAGGCAAAGTACTGAGACAAAATGCTGATGCCATCAGTATGGCAGCTGGTCTCTTTTAGAGGAGCAGTTTGGGATTATTATTCATCATTTATAAGTTTGGGACAGTTGTTTATGTCCCTCATATTTTGCCACAGGCTACTCTCTACCTGACAATTAGGCTTCCAGCTGCAGACAGAACCTGCCAATGGAGAACAGCAAAGACAGAGGAAGAAGAGTTCTCTCTGAATCCTCCTGGCTGAGAAATAGGGTTTAGGGGTGGCCAGGCTCCCCCAGGTTGGACACCAGACAGACTATAGCCCAATGGATCTCCCTGAGGACCAGGAGCATGAAGAGTCCCCTTGCTTTCCCATGTGGGATGAGGAAGGTGTGAAGAGCCTTCACAGTTTCATGCCCTCACATTCCACTGCTGGAAAGTGGATTAAGAGATGGAGGAGGGCACATTCTCATCCCTGGGGACTTGCCCACATCCTGTTTCCCTGGCAGATGCCAGCACATCTGTGACTCTGAGTCCACACACTCTCCCAGCTGCTGCTTCATGGCTTATAGAATCATAGAATGGTTTGGGTTGGAAGGGACCTCAAAGATCATCTAGTTCCAACCCCCTGCCATGGGCAGGGCATCCACAGCCTCTCTGGGCAACCTCTTCCAGTGTCTCACCACCCTCACAGCAAAGAATTTCTTTCTTCTATCTCCAGCCTGAATCTTCCCTCTTCCAATTTGCATCCACTGCTTCCAGTCCTGCCATCCTGAACCCCATTAAACAGTCCTACCCCAGCCTTTCTGCAGCCCCCCCTCAGGTACTGATAGTCTGGAAGCTGCCTGCACAGTGCTTCCCTATGGGACATTACAACCCTTAACAGAAGAAAACAGAAGAAAAATATTCTCCGGATCTGCCAAATTATGGATTTACAATATACTAAAAAATTCTTACTTTCAAAAAGTGCTTAAAACTGTAGGATGAAGTTTTGTCATATCCATCTCCGTGCTCCTCTCGCTTCTTGCAGAAGACCAAGGCTTTCTCATAGAGGAAGAGATGCCTCTGCATTGGCTTGAACCTGGCAAGATCCTTCATTTTTGTGGGACCTTTTCGGTGTCCTGTCCAAACACTGAAAGATCCTTGCATCAACACTTTCCCCAGTTCGCTCAGGTCACCCTGGTGACAAATGAAAAAAAAAAAAAATAATAAAGACAGACATCAATTTAAAATGCAAGAGGACTGTCCAAACAATGCCTGGTGATGGGGCCAGCTCTATTCCAAAGCACATCACTCTATGAATAGGTCTTCCTGGAAGGATCAGATGACCTTTTGGGAGTGACAGCTCTGTGCCAGTGTGGGGGGAGGAGGGGAGAAGCAGAGTTCTCAGATGCAGGGAAACAGATACACAGTTCTTCAGTCAGGAACTGGAAGAACTAAGAAGATAGGAAAACTCTCCAGCTCCTGTGGAAATCCAAGAACTTCTTTAGAAAAAAGTAGATTTGAGTCTGAACTGAGCTCCCAGAGGACAGACTTCTCACGGAGGCCATGACTGGGACCACAGCTTAGAAAGCCATCCCCTCACCTTTTTCCCTGAAGACCTAGGAATGACAACTGCTTCAAAATCAGAGGGGATCTAGTTGAATATTGAATGAGAAATGCTAAGAAGACACCCAGATGAATTAAGAAGGTGAGCCATGAGATGGATGCTGGAAAAAATAATCTTAAGAACCACAAGGTGACAAAAAATAATCTTAAGAACCACAAGGTGACAAGTGTAGGCACTGGGCAACTTTGGAAGAAGAGGTTTTCCAAAATCCTGAGATAAGGGAAAAGTGTCACTTGTAAGAGCCTCTAGATCCCATTGCCTTAGTAGCTGCTCTAGTAGTTTTTATTTCATCATTTCTGGGACACTAACCATTCCCAGCACATCACCCCTGGTCTCCCATTTCCCAAATCTACTCACATCATATCCTGTTATTGAAATCTGATGCATAGAGTCGTTGACTGACTTTAGTAAATCCAACATTGCAACCAGAGCTTCTTGAAGTTCCTGAACTCCATCACAGCTCGTGCTGTACTTTAGCAACTCCTGAAAATAGAAATGAAAAAAGCACGTGCTGAACAAACCAGAGTTTTCCATCTCACCCAAAGTTTCCAGTGGCCAAGGGCAACCTTGCACTGCCCCAGTGTCCTTTTGCGTAAGTCACTGGAGAAAAGACTTGCTCTAAACCCCCAGTCAGTAGGAGCTGTGGAACAGACCACTGAAACATGATTTTTCCTGGATTTCTTTCAGGAGAGTGTCAGGTTATAGAGCAGAATCACACTCATCTGAGATCTATCTCCTGATGTTCTTCCAAAGCAGAACATGAAATACCTTGAGGAGCAACTGGTATTTGGTCAGGCGCTGAACTGGCTTGAGCAAATAGGAATCCAGCCCCAGTTTGTGCTCCAGTTTTCTTTGGCATTCCTGGAAACAAGAATTCTGGTTGAGTAAGTTCTGCACCAACTACAAGCAGTTATTCCAACAGAACAACTAGGATGTTCTTCTAAGATTTCAATTAAAAAGACTACAACTAAAGAAGTTTTCTAATAACACATCACGTAATATAGTGAAAGGAGTAATGGATGCAAGTTAGAAGAGGGGAGATTCAGGCTGGGTAGAGGGAGGAAGAGAGGGAGAAAGAGAGGGAGGAAGAGAGGGAGGAAGAGAGGGAGGAAGAGAGGGAGGAAGAAAGAGAGGAAGAAAGGGAGGAAGAAAGGGAGGAAGAGAGGGAGGAAGAAAGGGAGGAAGAAAGGGAGGAAGAAAGGGAGGAAGAAAGGGAGGAAGAGAGAGAGAAGGAGAGGGAGAAGGAGAGAGAGGAAGAGAGGGAGGAAGAAATTCCTTACTGAGAGGGTGGTGAGACACTGGAAGCGGTTGCCCAGAGAGGCTGTGGATGCCCCCTCAATCCCTGGAGGTGTTTAAGGCCAGGCTGGATGAGGAACTGAGCAACCTGGTGTAGTGGGAGGTGTCCCTGCCCATGGCAGGGGGGTTGGAACTAGATGATCTTTAAGGTCCCTTCTAACCCAAACCATTCTATGATTTGCTTGAAACTCCTTGTGCACAAGCAACTCCAACTGCTATTTTTGTGAGGCTTCCTTGTAATGGTAAACAGAAGATGCTGCAAAATGGTTGAGGAGCGGTGTTTAGGAGAAGTAAGACACAGCTCACCTGGAAGAAGGTGCTTTCAGAGCACTGTCTCCAAAGAGACTCTGATCGAGGCTTGTTCTGGCAGTATTTCTCATACATCTGGAAATCCTGTCTCTGTAAGGAAAGCCAAAAGCAAGTCACACAAAAACAAATTCAGATGCCAACCTGCTGGGCAGCCAAACAAGCTGAACCCCTCAACTGTAAATCTGCTTTTAGCTGTGCTTCCAACCTTAATATCTAAAAGGCATGGATTTTGGGTAAAACAACTACTGCTGGGAATCACAGCAGTGCAGTTCCAAATGCTGCTGGCCACACAGCCATGCTCCCTGCCTTGATGCCCATCAGAAGGATCTCACCCAACTGACATAACTGAGGTGCTGCAGAGTGCAACAAATCGGGAGAAACATTGGCCTTCAGGTCTGAAATGAGTCACCCACCCTGTCCAGGAAACAAAATCCCACTCTCTCGGGTGCTCCCAGGCAGCTTTCCAGGCTGTGCAGGAAAATTCTGCAAGAGAGAGCAAACACAGTGGTGAGCAAGGAAGGGTTTGGGGATTTGGTCATTAAAGGAAACAAGTCTGGTGGAAAGAGGAAGAGAGGCAGCATCATACTTGTTGTGGAAGTCATATATCTCAGGCATGTTCCCAAAGAGGACATCCTTCCTGTTCCTCAGCACGGGGGGCATGAGGATGAGCATGGCAGGGTTATCCATCTCAGCCCTGTAGCCCTGCAGGATGCAAAAGGTGCTCATCATTCACTTGGTAAGGCCTTGGCATCTCCTCAAAGGCAGATGAAAAATGGATGTGAGCAGACTTTTGAATCAATCTGCTTTGTTTCAAAGTGCAACACCCCTTTTTTTTTGCTTTATTTTTTGTCCCTAAATCCCTGTCTTTCAGGGGATGTGGTGCAGCAGGTGCAGCTCCTGTGGAGACACTCTCTATTCACCACAGAATCAAAGAATGGACCATTCTGTAAGGGATCTTTCATATTATCAAGTCAAATCATCAACCCAGCTCTGACAAGAACAATTACTAAACCATGTGTGGTTCAATGGGTGCCACCTTCTCCTCACTGTGGGCTGACTGAACACTTGTCTGCACTAAAGACATCTGCTGTATGGCCATGGGACACAGAAGAGACAACATGTTTGTGTACATTGACAAACAATCTCATGAGAACCAGGTGGCAAAAGGCAGAGACAGATTGAGACCAAACACCAAGATCAATGGGTTTTCTGCTCTTGTACAAGAGACACTGAGCACCAGAGTCTCCATCTCCTCATGGCCCCAGGGTTTCTGCCTTTTGTGGCTCCACCTGCCTCTTGGAACCCAGGAAAAAGGAGCTGGAAGGGACCTCACTGCCCTACAAATTGTATAGAGGAACTAGGAAATAATAAGCAGAAGAGACTAAAATGGCAGCATGAGAAATTATAATCTGGTTTCTAAAGAAATGAGGGTTAAAATTCCACAAACTCCACAGCACTGAGAAAGAATCCTCCCAATGAGAAAACACAAGCTCCTTTCCTTTATCTCCAAAAGTTTAAAGAAATTAGGGAACAGTGGAAAATAACAGCTTTTTGTACTTTTTTTCCAGGCACTGATCAAACTAATTATCAGGGCTTTTGTGTGCAAACAGAAGGTTTCTCCCTCACTCTAGACAAAAAGCTCATCCTGACACCAACTGTTCCTGCAGATGCCTCCAACAAAGAAAAGCCAGGGGGAAAACTCAAACATTTACATCCAGCTTGGGATCTGACAGGCTGGGAGAAACCTGTCCCATCGCATTTTAGCTTTGTTTGACAGTGTGGCAGGTGCCCTTTGGTAAAAGTCACAGGGGGAACAGTAATGAGCAGCACAAAAGAAGTCACTCACTGTCAAAACAGCAAAGAGTTCCTCCACGTACACTCTCTCAGTTTCTATGAGCTCATTAATGACGTGGCTAGGGTAAGAAAAAAATAAAGCAACATTTTGTTTTCATGTCTGTAAAAAAGCCCCACAGTTTAACAAGCCCAAAATACAGCGTGAACTCAAGAACAACCAACATAGGGATGACAAAGCAGGTAAAAGGGGATGAGATGGTTAGGCTGGAGGAAAACATGGTCAGGCAAGGACCAGCCAGAAACATTTTGAGTGAGGTAAGGAGGGTGAAAGCTTACCCTTTTAGTATATCTAAGTTGTCATCACTGTCTGAAATAAAAGTCTGCAAGGAATTCCTTTTTTCCTGATAGTCGTGCATTACTTCGATCTGGAAGAGAAATGGGATGAGGTGGCACGAGCTGCAAGGGATCACACCTCAGAGACAGGACAAACACAGGCATCCCAGAGCCATCCCAGCCCTGGGAAGTCCTTGGGGAAGGATGAAATAATGCTTCCTTTTAAGAAATCCTCTGTGACACAGAACTTTTAAGCCAGTTAGAGAACTTGTCAGTGCAGAGAGCAGAGATTGGTTTCCCCAGGGGAAGTATCTGCAGATGTGGAGCTTTGCTAATAGACATCATTGTTACACAAAGAACAAGTTCAGGGAATAACACACAGGAAAATCAATATCTGTGACTTGGGAAAACAATGCACAAGAGGTCTTTTAAGAAAATATTTCCCTTGAAATCATCATTTCAAGGAAAAAAGAGCACCGCCAAATCCAAAGTGGAATTACAATCAATTTTTAGCTTTGCAGTGTATAAAGCTCCTTCAGGTTTCATTAATAATCTTTACCTTGCGAGAACTTGGGGTTTTTCTTGACGTTTTCTTCCCAGGGAGAGAAAGGTCAAATGAAAATTTCAAACTGGAATTAAAATCCACACCTTGGGTAGAAAAAAACCCCCAGAATTAGGCAATGTAGGTCTATAGCATGGGAGGAGGTTCCAACAGAAAAACAAGAAGTCACCAAGAAAAAATGGGATACATTTTAAAAATTAATTATTAGTTAGTTCTACAAGTTACCAGTTGCAGCTCCATGAGGAACTGAGCAACCTGGTCTAATGGGAGGTGTCCCCGCCCACGGCAGGGGGGTTGGAACTAGATGATCTTGAAGGTCCCTTCCAACCCAAACCATAAAAAAAAAAAAAAAAAGCTCAAGACAGTTATACAGAGAATAAGCATGCTAATAAATTCATAACCCTATTTCCCCTGTAGTACAAATTTACCAGATTTCAGCCCAGTATGGGAACTGGAATGATAACACACTGTCTCCCCTCCATTTAGCACTATCCAACACCTCGAGTCTAGCTGGTTCCCCACAAGCATCCTTAGCCTCACTCTTTCTGCCTCAAAGCAAAATTACCTGAAAATACTATAAATTTACCATGTTTAGGAGAGAATAAAGGAGATTTTGATCTTGGTGGGTTTTCTGGCCTCGGGGCAACCAACTGAACTGGTCTCACATGTTTATCCAGCAGCTTCTTGAAGCAAGCCTGGCGATTCTCAAACATGGTCCGGACATTCTCAAGCTTGACCTGCACCGACTGTATCTGGCACTGTAGAGAGGGGAAAAGCATCCCATAATTTAAAAAAGCAAGCACTACTTTGTACTTTGATCCAAACCAGAGGACTGTGATGCTGACAACACCATCCAGCCTCACATTTCTCTCATTGAGGAACAAGAGGGATTGCTTACCTTCAATTCAGATGTTAAGACCGCCTCAAAATCATACTGTAGGGCTTGGGGATCATAGTTTAAATAAGCTGAAGAGCTCTCAAGAAATCTTTCTATGTCCTGCAGAGCTTTCTGAGCACCTTCTTTAGACTGGCACTTGTCCATCTGCTGGTTGGCAAGCAGGTAGGCACCTTCATCACAGCACTGCAGAGCCTGGGAACAGCAGGGAGCAAACACAAGGAGCAGCACCCCTTCTAAATCAAGGTTTCCATGAGGAAGATCATCTACTGGCTCTGTAATTTCAACACGGAGCTAATTAGTATTCCCTAAAGACCTCAGCAGCTATCAGGTTGTGATTAGAAAGTAGAAAAGCTGTGATTTTTCCTGGAGGAAAGCCTCAAGCCAGACAGCCAAGATGTGCTCCCACTTGTACCTGGGCAAAACAAGTAGATGAGCTGGCAAAGAAGATTGTTCACTGTGTGGTTGAACCAAATGATAAGCAGATCTTTATTAATCTAAGCTAGAAAGCTGAAGGGGGCACTGCAGGGTTTAAAGATGGGTTTCTTGAGATAAAAGGCAGAGCCATACTGCAAAGAACAGCCAAAGTAGTTTCATAATTTCATAATCATCTGGGTTGGAAGGGACCTTTCAGACCATCAAGTCCAACCATCAGCCCAACTCTGACAAGCTTCATACCTGGACAGGGATTTGAACCCTTGATTAGGAGTCTGATCCTCTCCCAACTGAGCTGCACACCCAGGTCATTCATATTTTTTTTAAAAATATGAATTTCAAATTGCAGCTTAACATTCTATATTTAACATACACAGGTAAGAGCTGAACACCAGGTTGGGGTTCAGGTTGGCACTCACACCCTCTCATGAGATGCTGCAGCCAAGAAAAGCTGAGAAGCCTGGAAGTATTTTATGTATCTAAAACCTGGGTTTGTGTAAATATTAATCTACAGCATGGATTTTCTCATAAGCTTCTGGCTTAACACAACTTTTATTTGATGTGTTTGTCCCTTTTTGCAAGCCAGCCCTGTTCTCCCAGGTGCTTTCTTCCTTCAGTGCAAAGCCCCATGAGATGCTGCAGCAACTGACTGCAGAGCAGAGCTGAAAGCAAAGGTGATGCAGGTTTTTCTCAGGAGATTTCTGGGAAAACACATAAATTTTATTTGCACCATGAAGCAATGGCCAGTTTGCCATAAATAAACACTCAGGAGTTTTTGTGAAATACATACTCATGAGTGTTTTTGTATCTCTTGATCTGCCCTGCAACAAGTCATCAATTTTTGAAATGGTGCAAATTACATCCATTTTAGTGTGAGAAATGCAAAGTTTCTGAAAATCATATTATTTCCTGAAGGAGAATGTTGCTTTTGAGGGTTTATCCTTTAGTGGGAATGTGAAGAAAAGCCCTGGAGAGCAGGTTAGCCCAGCACTGACCAGGACTGTAAGGAGCTTGGAGAGGGCACTGCCAATGAATCCTCAATTCCCACAGATTATAATTGAAGGATAAAAAAAAAAAAAAAAAAAAACCAACCAAATTCTCTGCTCCCCAGAGAACAGTGAAATGGAACAGGGTCAGACTTCACTGCTCCTCCTAATGACCTCAAGCACTATTGCAGTCGTGTGCCTTCTGGCCTAATTAGGGTGAATTTCCCTAAATGAATATTTGATGCTGATTAAGATATCAAAGAGTGCTGGAGCCACATGACTCCACTTCCACCCCAGCACACAGCAGCTGTGCCTATCTACCAATCTGTCACCTTATTTTCCAGTCAGCTCTGCTCATTCTTAATGAATTGCTCAGCAGAAAGGGCTGGAGTTGATCTAAAAGAATTTATCACCGGGTGTGAAAACCTCAAGAGTCAATTAATGCATGGATGGGTCATAAAAGCCTGACCAACAACAGCAGCCAAACTTTGCTGTTCTGAGCTGCCCTCTGGAGATGCCAATCTCCTTCTGCTGATTATCCTTTTGAGGAAAGGCTGAGGGAGCTGGGTCTCTTCAGCCTGGAGAAGAGGAGATTGAGGGGTGACCTCAGTCATGTCTATAAATGTGGAAAGGGTGAGTGTCAGGAGGATGGAGCCAGGCTCTTCTCAGTGACATCCAATGGTAAGACACAAGTGTAAGCTGGAACACAGGAGGTTCCACAGAAAATTGAGAAAAATCTTTGTCAAAATGTGAGAGAACAGTGTCCCAGGCTGCCCAGAGAGGGTGTGGAGTCTCCTTCTCTGGAGACATTCAGACCCCACCTGGATGCCTTCCTTTGTGACCTGATCTGGGCATTCCTGCTTTGGCAGGGGGATTGGACTAGATGATCTTTGAGATCCCTTCCAATCCCTGAAATTCTGTGATTCACAGCTCCAGCATATATCTGCTACTTCACCAGCAAAGCAAGGGGTGAGGCACTCCCCCAGCCCCTGGGGAACACCTTCCTACCACACACTGATGAAACAAAGCTGCAAATTTCAGGTAATTCCAGCTAAGAAGCAGTGAGAGCTAAACCCATGGAGAAGCCAACCACTGGCTTCTCAAGGCACCCCAGAACTCTACCTGCTGAAGGTGGGTATGGAGATCCAAGGTCTTCTGAAGTCTCATCTGCTTTCTTTTGACCTCATCAGACAGGATGTCAGAGTGGTGCCGCAGCTCGTTGCATTGCTGGCAGATGAGGTTGAGGGCGTAGTGGTGGTTTGCTGCCAGCTGGTGCCCATGGAGTATCACCACCTGAGCCTTCCCTATCAGATCCTTCAGTGAAAGGAAGAGAGTGGGTTGCACACTTCCAGAAAACATGCCAAAAAACTGACAGAGAACAATGAACACTTTCTCATCTTTCCAGGTTTCAGGGACCACTGCCCATTCCCACCCTGTCCTTTTGCTTCCCTTCCCTTCTTTCCCCCTACACAAAACCTCAGAGCATTCCCCCTAGGGCTCTTCTTCTCAAAGAAGCCTCTTGGAGCTGTGTCCAGACCCCTCAGGATTTTTCCCATGACCTTGGCCCATGTGCCAAGCACATTCTTTTGCATAAGTCACATCCTCAGCTGGGCTCTCATGACTCATCTCCCTTCACTCTTCTTCCCCCCTACACCTCTTACTCCTCTTCCATATGTTCCCTTCAAACCACAGACTTGTCAAGATAGCAACTTTCTTTGCCTAGAGCCTGGTAACAAGTCTCTGCCTATTAGCACTGCTAAAGCACTCCACGTATAAATAATTCTCCTTCCAGCTCATTAGCTCCCACGCCTCCCCTATGTTCAGACATTTATCTGTTCTGCATTTTTGGCAGTGGCTCAGCTATTTATTTTAACTGTGATAATTAAATACCCTGTTCCTGCCTTTCAGAGTGATCACAGCCCTGCTCAACAGAGCAAAGATGTGAAATCAATCCTTCCATGCAGCCACTTACCCAGGAATTACACCAGAACCCAAGGCATTTCAGAAAACACCTCCTGCCACAAA
>VZTY01007176.1:1382-68978 GCA_013400935.1 Turnix velox
CTGCTGTCCCTCACCATGAGAAGTACTTTTGACCAGTTATTCAGACAATTTCCTACTTGTTTTTATATATATACAGTATTATATATCATACTATATATAATACTATATATATATCTGCATTGTATTTCAAAATACTCTGTACAGTATGTAACCATGTAGAGTTATCTACTAGACTATCTAGAGATATTAGAGTATCTAACTACACAGTATCTAACTACACACAGAGTATTTTGAGCTACAAAATAGCATCTGTAGAACAGAATTTAAATTTAGGACCAGATCTTTCTTTGAAGAAGTGTGCAAGAAGAATCCCTTTTATTATTTTTCTTTTTTTTTTAAAAAAAAAGCTACAAAACAGAAGCCAAACTACAGCCTGCAGTGTAAAACTACAACCCCTACGTAATGAAATGTTAGGAAGAGTGACTGAGAAGCAGTTCTACTCCAACAATACTTTAGAAACAACTAAAAATACAGTACCCAAGAAACATGGCACAAGAGACAGAAGAGACAGGTACAAAAACCTGTGTTAGGAACACAGAAGTGCAAAAAAAAACCAAAAAAGGGGACTGATACAATGGAGTTTGGTACAACAGGAAAATAAGGATTGCAACCAAAAACTAAACCATCACGTATTTTCCTTTGACAGTAAAAACACTAACAATTTAGTACCTTTCTAAAGGCTTTTTTTTTTAAAATCAAAGCCCTAAAACTGTGTCTGCTCTTAAATAAAAACAAATCTATGTGGATGCTACAACACGGAGGTACAAAGCTGAAGAATTACCCTGCAAAATTGCACCGACAGAAGCTTTTCATATTTACAAGTCTCTAAAAGTGACAGGACACAGCGTGCCAGGCCCAGCTGATGACTTTTCCCCACCAGTATTTAACCCAGGCCTAACAACTGGAAATTATTATTTCTCAACACGACGTTAAGATCAGATTGTTCAGTTCTATTATGACGTTTAAATAGCAGATTCATGCATCAAACAAGAAAAAAAAACATCTTTAACAAGCATAGACAGGATACAAAGAGTGGTTGGTCTGCCCTGGAGAGGAGTGGACTTCTTGCTGAGCTCACTCCCAAGACGTACCCATTCCATTCCATAGTATTACCTGGTTGTCAAGTCAACAATGTGCTTGGAAATGGTCAAAACTGCAAGGAGGGAGTTCACACTGTGCACAAAACATTTGCTCATAGCCAGAAATTTCACTCCATTTTTTGAGTGACCTCGTGAAGTGAAAGGACACAGAGTGGAGAGGGGAAAAAAACCCCAAAAAAATAAAAAAGAGGAAAACCAAAAGGAGACATTCACGTAAACAGCGACAACCAAACACTTTGAAAAAAAGTTTTTTGTAAACTTGTCATTCTACAGGGTTTTTGTTTTGTTTTTCTGCAGCATTGTTAAAAGTCATTGCTCATGGACAAAGTACAGGCAGGTCGCAATCCCTTGTGACAATGTGTCACGTGTACATCAGAAACAAGCTCAGTGAAGTGATCTACCCCTTCAGGACCTCGTGTGTTCAGTGTTATCAGTCCCCTTCCTGAAAAAGAAATCACTTACAGGTATCTTGATAAAGACAGAAATGGACAGAGTCCATTGGATAGAAAGTTAGTTGGTTATTTCCTTCTCAAAGCAGTTTCACAGCCAAACAAGACTACAGAGGGCCAGCTGGGATCCACAGGACTTTGTTTTGCTCTTGATCAACAGTTGTCATGATCTGAGTGCAAATGCTTGAAAGGGCTCCTCCCTGGACAATGCCTGAAACAAAAGGACACAAGACCCCATGAATGAGAGTGGAACAAACAGTTTTGAATCATAAAAACATAGAATAGTTCAGGTTGGAAGGGACCTTCAAGATCATTGAGTTCCAACCCCCCTGCCACAGGCAGGGACAATAATCAAGAACAGGTCAGAATTAAACCACCCAATTTGATACCTGCTAAATGCATGACTCTATTAAAACAAGAAAAATAATAAAAAGAACAAAGATAACTGTTCAATACACAATTTCACCCACCAGCTCTTAGAATAGCCCAGGGAAGTGGCATAACTGATGGCTACAATCAACTCAGACAGCTGTTTTTTCAGTGCCCTCCATAAACTATTTTCAGAGGCATCAGGTAATGAAGTTTAAGTCTAAAGATGGTCAGAGCTTGCTATAATAAACCCTCTCAGTTCAGCACACAGTGTTAAGTGGTTTGTATTTATGTGGCAATATACACAGAGACTAAAGCTGTAGCAACTAGACACTATTTGCAAATATTAGAAGTAAATTATGAGGCAGCTCCCAGATCTCTGAGCTAAATAAAAAAAAATGGCAGAGCTTGCTGCTCCAATTCTTATTGTCAACTCTGTTCAAGGAACAAAAGGCCAACAGCGAGCAACAGCCTGAAAATCAATTGTAAAGATTAATGAACACCTTGCATTCTACCCTTGCTAAACATAACAGTCATAAAAAGTAAAATGGCAGCACTGGCACACGACAGGAGAAAGTATTTGTATTAAGACTTAAAAAGTGAGGAACTTGACTTGAGCAATACATCAGCAAAGCCTCTGGTCTCAGCTCCCACTAATGCTAGAAAAACACAGAATGTCTTCTAAGGCTCAAAGTAGACTTTTCATGTTTGAAAAAGAGAGAATTTTATCTCACATAAAACCTTACTTGATTCTACAGTATATACTATTATTAATGATCTCAGCTGAGGCTGGACACAGAATACAGTAACCAACAAGGTCTATGAAAGGTGACAAACAGCAGGGATGAAGAGATTCAGGTTACACTCTGTGCACACAGTTTGGGACAGGAAACAAAGCCAAGTTGTAAGAGTCAGTAGCCAAAGAATATACTTCATTAAGTAGCCACAGAGCTCAGGTTTGTCACAGAGCTTCATGAGGAAGATACTACATGCCTATCTTAAAATGTTGTGGATAAAATCAGCCTGTAAGTTCAGAAAGTTTAGAAGTCAGTGGAGTTTGAAGAGCAATCCTTTCTGACTTCCATCATCTGGAAATGTTGATGACAGCTGGAGCCTGCTGAAGCTGGTGCTGACAGAGGGAGGTCCTGCTCACAGGGCATGTGAGAAGACACACGTCAAACCCTCCTTGGACTGAGTGGTACTTCTGTTATCAGGGTGGAATTGAAATTCAACAACTTACTTAACAGAAGATAACGTGTGGTGATATAACCTGGCCATGTGCATCTCAAATTCAGTGAACAAAGTCAGTATCTGTCATATCAATTAACAAATCAATTAACATTGCATACCAGGGAACTGATTTATTGAAAATATGCAGCTTCTCTCAAGATAGGCAGAGACAGCTCTACACTAAATATATCTCACTTCCTTCCCCTGAACTTGGCAGGTATGCCTACCTCTAAATATTTCTGTAAGAATCCCACTTCTCTGGGAGTGAAAAGTTGGGGTTTGGTAGGTTCAGAGGTATTTTGGGGGGTTAGGTTGTTCTTTTTTTAATTCTCACAGTCATTCACATTGGGATGGCTAAAATTTCCTCCTTGCTTCTCCACTTTCCATGTGGAACCACATGGAAATACATTGTGAAATAAGCAGAGATAGCCTTGAAAGTAATGCATATACTATTAACTACAATCCAAGATTCATATAATATATTTTATGATGTCTGAAGGTCTCTAAAGTTACAATTTATTATTGAAAATTTCAATGCATGCTCAAGAAACCTTCAATAATCTTTTTCTTCCATGAAAAATTTGAATTATGTCTCACAAATCACTCACTAATTTACACTGGATGTATTTTTTTTAATTGTTTCTTGAATTTTTACAATTAAAAACCAACTTACATTCCTTACATGCTATAAATATGACAAGAGTGTGTCAAATTATCTTCAATGTGCTTCCAATGCTCATAGTAAAATATATCCAGTATCTCTTTAGGTTGCAAGAGTGATACCATGCTGAAAATAAAAACATATAAAAGCCAAAGAAACTACTTACTAACCTTGAGATTTCCTCTCCTGGAAAAATAAAACACCAAAGCATGAGTTTGCCCAAGGAGAATAGAAAAACTAGTGCTCTTTGAAGTTAATGCAGGATCTTCTAAATTACAGTGTAAATGGATTAAATTGTTACTGTGTTCCTACTGAAACCTTGGTTAAATACCAACCTGTAAAGTACTTGCTGTACTCTTGTTCTATTTTTTGAGCTGTCTCAAACTGTTCTTTGGAATGTTTTTGTGTTACTTTGTCCCTCAGGAAGATTGGGTCTTTCTGCTCTCTGCAAAAAAGAAAGAAAAAAAAAAAGTTGTATAAGATTTCTCTTTTTTTTAACGGCCTTGAAATATTTACCTCAAGTTGAGAGCAAGCAAAAGGCTAATTATTTTTGCAAGCATAATTCTGTGTATATAGTGCCATCTGCTGTGCTTCAGCAGTATCAGCTTAGTCATTAGGATCATTTCAGTGCTAACAAATTTGCTTTCAGATCAACACTGGGTTCCTTTAAAGCCTCAGAGACTGGAAAGTGGTTGAGAGATAAAGAAAACAATCTTTTTCCAGCTCATGTAAATTGGATTGTCATCTCATACACACTCCAGTACTCCCTGTACAAAGCTGGACTCAATAGTTATTGATTTAAGGGCTTGAAGCATCCAACATTGAGCAGAACATTAGACATAATAGAGACATTTTTGAGACTAGTGTTTTTCTATTATACACACTGTTGGAAACAGAATAAGAAAAAATAGAGAGCAATACAAGTGGTTAAAAAACAATTGTAATTCTGATGAGATCTTGTAACACTCTCCTTCAAATCTGACTTAGGGTCTCTAAAGAAGGGGATTCTGTTTACAAAGAAGCAGATTTTATAATGAACTAGTAAGGTCACACAGATAGTTATTGAAACAAATTGAGTATAGTCTCTTACAGCATTTGGAAAAGAATACCAAGTCTATTTTAAAAATTGGAAGTGACCTACTGAGAGTGCCAACAGAACCTGTGCTGGATCAAAAAGGCTCTTTGTAAAAGCCTGTGGTGCTCACAGTAAGCAGAGACAATGTGTTACTGCATCTTATTTTGATGTCTGCTAGAAAATCCTTGCTTGTCTAGTTCAATCACTCTCTGTCACTTTCCAGCTATCTCCTCCTTTTGGGATGGTCACCATTCCATTTCCAAAGGGGCTCAAGACATGACAGTTCCATTTATCACTCAAGTGCAGGATCCTACAGTGGTAATGAAATACATCACATCGCTTTATGCCTTGCTTCTACTTGAAAACAGTGATACTTAACCTCACTAATAAATAGACTGTCATCAAATCAACCTGAAGATCAAGAATGTGAAGAGTCTACAAACTCCAAAATTGAGACAGCATAAGCCTAAGACCTCTCAGCAAAACTTTCTTAATACTTCTGTTGCAAGATATGTAACTTCTTGCCAAATCAATCCATCAAATGCTATGAAGGTTTAATTCAAAAGTTAGGGAAAGGACTGGGGTTTTTAAGTCCCAAGTTTGGTTCCTGGTGATACCCAAGAGGAAATTATTAATTACAGAAAGCGTATGGCCCTAAAAGACCAGGCTGCATGGCAAAAAGGGACTTCACTGGACAGTGAAGGTAGGAAAGCTGAGATTACAAATCAATTTTGGCACTGGATCAACACACTTGGCCCCATGGAGAAGATGAACAGCTCTCTGTTGAGGTCACCACTTAATCCTTGGGGGATCTCACCCATAACTATCAAAAAGGCTTGATAGAAAGTTAAGCAGAGAAGATTTGAGTGCCCCCTGGATTACACACAGAGTTTAATTTACATTGTATAATTTCTTTCAAAGATCCACCTGATTGACATGCAGCCAAAATGAAGTTAAGACCATTTCCCTCGCTGCAGTTTTTACAAGGATTCAATTTTCCCATTTTTTTAAAAGACATTAAAGACAGGCAGGATGAAAGAAACAATCAAAGTAGAAATTCTTTTTTTTTTTAAAGCTAAAATAAACATCCCTGAACTACACCCCTCACAGACTTACTTGATTTGTTTAGCATTTTTGTAGCGAATAAAAATGACAATAGGGTAGATATGAACACTGTGGAGCCGTTCGATGGCATGAGGAGCGATGTCAAGCAGACAATGACAATCCTAAGATCAAATGTAAATGCAAAACACTCATTCAGTTAAAGAACACAAGCACACATGCAACCCCCAAATTTCTCCCCCTATTTTAATCATTGCAACCCAACAGATTTTGTACACATTTAGCATTTAGAGGCTACTGAGCAATTCATATCCCAAGGATTTATAAAAGACAGAAGATGAAAAGCAGGAAAAAATTCCCTTTGTAGTTCCAGAAGCATGGATTGATAGAAATAAAAGTATTTAAGTAGCTAATGGAATGAAAACATTGACTGAAATATTTGCAAAGCATTTTTTTTCAAATTTAAACTTTTAAATTTTGTCTTTTGTAAGTAATGAGTGAACACAAGTAATAAAGCAATGAGGCTTTCAGTGGGGTTTGATAAAAAACTCTAAGCAATGTATAAATTGTAATTATAATCTTTTTTGAAGGATTAGTATGATTGTAGAAACAAAGAATGGTTTGGGTTGGAAGTGACCTTAAAGATTATCTGATATTTATGTTCTTTATCACTGCATTAAATGGAAATAGTAAAAAAAAAAATCCTTGTTTAGCAGGTTAGGAGGTGGAATCTATGGAGTTTAAGCAAATAAATTTATTAAAAATGCAAAAGAATATGGACATGCCTTTTTTCTACAAAGTTGAGCTTGAATGAAATAATCTTTCAAGAATTACATACCAAAGTGTTTTAAAAAGTGAGATACCTTATTTTACTCTGTAGCCCATGGAACAATTTACTGGATGCCTTAAAGGAGGACAACACTAATATAATCTCCCTCCTCCCAACACAGTACAACCATATATTGCAAATAATACAAAGAAGTGAAGCATTACAAGTGACTCACCTTCTCTGTTATCTCTTTTATTGAAGCTACAGTTGTCACATCAAAGTGTCCACTCCTCCGTTTATAATCAATAAACAAACAATCCTTCACACCCCGTTCAATGGCTTGCTGGGAAGCTTTCATAACCTCTGGTTCACAGAAACACAAGAGATTCACTTTCAATACTATTCCTTTGGGATAAAATACAGCTAAAAAAAAAGTGGCTGCAAATTTAGATTCTTGGGGGCTTTTTTCCATGTTTGTGGTACTGTTTAGTTCACTTCTAGAGATGCTACCATCACATATCCCAACTAAGAAGAAATTGTTTGTATTTACACACTTACCAAGAGGACACCTGCAAAATTTTCCAGGGGATTCTTTGACCAACATGTCTTTCACAGCATCAAGTAAAGGTCCTAGAATAAGGACAGGCCTAGGAGAGGTACAGTCCACTTTCTGCACACGCTGATATGCCAGGCTTGCAGAATCTACACACAAAAAATATTTATTAAAGTATAAATTACTTTCCTACCATTCCTCAGATAAGCAGAAGCAACCTAACAGTTAATCACCAAAACAACAAATCACTTGCAAGAGACAAAGACCTTAAAAAAATAACTTAAAATTCTCACTAGGCATTACTGCAGTTTTTTCCACTTGAAAGCTTAAAACAGACATTTTATTCTAACTGAACCTGGTGCTTCGCTCACTCTGACTTGCCTAAAAGCATAAACAAGGCACAATAATTGGTTCTCCAATTTTGTTTTTCGAGCTTTTTGAAGTAATTAACTTTTTTAACCAGCAAAATGTTTTGAGAGGAACAAAGAAACAGAAGTGAAGGTTTCTGAGTGGTGCCCCACGTCTAGACTAAGCAATTAGAGTTGAAAAGATCAAAACCATGCATCAAAAAAAGCTATCTTCTTCCACAAATGATGCATTTGTACTAAAAGGTCTGTACTAGCAAAAAACTTGAAACACTCTGGCTTGTTATTAAATGCCAATATAAAGCATTTCTAGAAGTGATGTACATGATGAGACACATGACCACTTGTATTCAGATCAACCAGAAATTACCATTATTGTGTTACGCTGCAGCTGTCTAAAAATTAAAAAAAAGAGAAGGAAACTCTCTCCCAGGTGTAATAAAGGTACTTGCCATCCAAGAAAGGAATTGAGTCTGTACTGATTGTATCAAGAGCCAGCAAATCCTTCCCATCTTTGGAACCACTTCGCTTGTGTTTATGCTTTCTTCTGAAGAAGGACCTCCGTGCTGCTGCTGATAATGTCTTAGATGAACTGTTCTCATCTTTAGCTTCAGACATGCTGTGTCTTCTGTAGAATTCCTGGTCCATCCTATAATGAAACAGACTTAATGATTGGTATTTAAGCTTATCTTTTTAAATTTTTGAACCTATCACCACTGCTATTGGAACATACTGAAAATGGTTGTCTCAAGCCTCAGTGTGTACCATAAAATTAAACAGAAAATAACATTCATAAAAATCAAATAATAAGCATCTGAAAAACCTGGGATTACCATAATTTCTTCAAGATTCTTACTACCATGGTTTTTGCTGGTATACAGGTAATTTCACAGTACATCTCAAACTTCTGAAGACCATAAGATAAACACTGTAACACAGGTCACTCACATGTATTTACTTGGAATTTGTCCCCTTTCCAGTTTCTGAGCATTCTCATCCAGTTGCCAAGCCATCCAGCAGCCAAAGTTCCCCTGTGGCAGAGTGTCATCAACATACAAAATGTCATCCTTCTTGAAGCTCAAATCCTGTTCCACCTCTGCCAGGCGGTCATACAGGGCTCTGCAAAGGGAAACAGAAATAGGTTCTGTGACTGATCCTCATCAATTCAAAAACACACCTGCTTATTTGGAAAAGAATTTACACACTATTGGAACACACTGCATTTCAACAGTGCCCTCTGGAGGTGTTTCATGCCAGGCTGGATGAGGCACTGAGCAACCTGGTCTAGAGGAAGGTGTTCCTGCCTATGGGCAGGGTGGTTGGAACTAGATGATCTTGAAGGTCCCCTCCAAGCCAAACTATTTTATGATGCTATTTTACAGACTTACTACTTACTGTCAGAGAAAAGCTCAAATAAATCAGTAACCTTTGAGTTACAATAAGACTAATATACTCTCAGTCATGATGGTCAGTATTTATCGTAACACTCTTAAGCTGTCATTACCCATCACACTCCAATACCTGATATAGAATCCATCTCCAGGCAGCTCTTTGATTTTATTAAACTCTTCTATTCTGTATTGAGTCTTAATTTTGATGTTTTCTCCTGGCTTCAACATCTCAAGATAAGCCTCCTCGGCTGTTTTATTCCGCATATCAATGGACCCATACTGCAAAACATGGCAAAACACAGAAACCCTTAGACATGAAATTTTATCTTAACAGGCAGTTGATTTACAACACGCAAAATGTGTTTGTTTTTTCACACTGACAGGCTCCATATACAAGTAAATCTTCCCACTTTAATACAGGTTGTAACTCAAGAAGTCTAGCAGGAGATTGAGACATGGGGATGTGGAAACACAGCAGAAAAGCACCATGGGAGAAAATCTGCACTCCTTCAAGTGGTTTTCAAAAGTGTAAAGCTGAGAATCACAAAACTCACAATGGAAATAATTTATGAGAATGTATGTGGAATTCAGAAACAGAGTAAAATATCCATGTGGATACTAGAGGTGCAAATGGGAAAGTCTCAATGCTCAATTGTATCTGAGAAGCTCATAACACACACGTGTTCATCACCTTAGCAGTCCTGCCAAGTAGATAAATCACCTCATTTCAGACACAGAAGCAGAGTCAAAGGTGTATTGCACAGTTTTCCCTCAACTCTCAATAGAATTTCACAGAGATAAGATCAATATTGTTCCCTGTTTTGTAATATCTTCAATATCTTTGCCTTTCTCCTGAGTACAATGGTATTCAAGGCTTCCTATTTAGATGGAGATGATGTTAGTAATTCCAAGAGAATATAAATAATTTCTTCAAACTTGTGGGCAACTTGTGCTCTCAGTAGTAGCAGTTACCCAAGTCTGGCTCCTCACTTACTGCAGTCAGAAAAGTTATAGATTCTCATCAGTCTTATTCAGGTTTTGAGGCAGGAATTTAAAAAAGACAGAACATCTCACATCTCTTTATAGCATCCCAGACATTTTGTCAGAGTGATGCAGGCTTTTCTTAATAACTTACCTCAAGTATCATGTCACCCACGACTAGTCCATCAGGTCCTTTTGCCGGGCTGTCATCATCTACATCTGAAACATAAATTCCATACAGGTTTCCTCCACATATCTGGATCCCAAGATCCACTTGGGATTTTTTCACAACAACAGTTCTAGGTTCAGGTGTCCTTTTGTTGGTGTCCACAGGGCCCCTTTTGAAAGGGAGAAATAACACAAGTACTTCAATTAAGAAAATTAACATTACATACAATCAACTCATAATCTGAAGAGTAAATATTTACATTATTAAAAAGGAATCACCTACAGACACAGTCTTGCAAGACAAACATAACAATACTTGCTGAACTTTTTAACTTAAACCCATCTTGTAGCAGCTTCTTCACTTCTTGAAGACTACCTCTCAAAAACATTATTGAAACATCAAGCTTGTCTGCTCACTGACTACAAGACACAGCATTCACAGAGGTACACTTGTTCTTCTTACATCCTTCCCACCTATCCTGATAATTTTTTATTTAATTTGAGGCAACAATTTTACTCTCTACCTTAAGGAATTCCGAGGACTTGTAGTTGGAGTAGTTTGTTTGGATGGGGGGGTCATTGTTCCTTCATCCTGTTCACTCACAGTATCGATTACGGAATGACTGTCAGGGGTTGCAGCTCCACTGCCTTGAGGGGTGGAATGATTGCTCACAGGTTCTAGGCGAGAACTAAGAGGGGAAAAAGAAATAAAAGATGGGTCAAGTAGTATTTAGTGTTTCACCAGACATTAAATATTTTCCAAAGCTTTTATTTTGTCCATAAATCAGGCATAAAATTAAGAAACAGCACACTCACTAGATCAGGTTGCTCAGTGCCTCATCCAGCCTGGCCTTAAACACCTCCAGGGATTGAGGGGGCATCCACAACCTCTGTGGGCAACCTCTTCCAGTGTCTCAACACCCTCACAGAAAAGAACTTCTTTCTTCTCTCCAGCCTAAATCTCCCCTCTTCCAATTTGCATCCAATACTCCTAGTCCTGCCATCACATATCCTATTCAAAACTCCTACCCCAGCCCTTCTGTAGGACCCCTTCAGTTACTGAGAAGCTACTCTGAGGTCCTCCCTCATCCTTTTCTTCAGGCTGAACAAAACCAACTCCTTCAGCCAGTCCTCAGAAGGGAGTTTCTCTAGCCCTTTGATTATCAAAACAGGATGGATAATTTCCCTAGCTCTAATTAGCTTTTTTAAAACTCCAACTGGGAGTAAAAACTTTGAAACCATTTTGAAGTACCAGAATCTCATCATCCTGGTTTGAGATCACCTTGGTGTTTAGTTTATTCAGCCCAAATAAGAAAGAAAACTTAGAGGCACACTGAGCATTTCACTTCTCTTTTTGACAAGTGTGCACTGACACCCAACTTTTCTAAGCAATCACACTTCTAATCAGCTCAAACAAGCTGCTGTTTGCAAACAGATTACCTGCACAGAAGTTATCTACTAGTTAAATGACTGCATGGAGCAGAGAATAGTTTTTTAAAGTCTTACCTTGACCGTGAATGATTGCCAAGCTGATACATGTGGGGGTTGTACTGAGCCAGAATAGTAATGGTGTCACACTGCTGCCCAATGATGAGCCGAGCCTGTTGCTCTGTGGCATTTCTCAAATTTATTCCATTAAACTACAAGGAAAAAAAAGGCAAAAAAAAAAGTCAAATTTTCAATTGAAAACCAGAAAAATCATTCTTCCAGTCTACTAATTAGTTTAATGTCTAAATGCTGATTTATCTCCTCCAGGGTAAGCAGTAGAATAAAAATGCTGCTGTACAAGTATTCCTAAGGTTTACCCCTTGGAAAGCATCATTGTAATTGCAAAATATTTGGTAACCTGATCATGAATTGAATAATATTTTTACTACTGAAAGATACATCTTTTCTGAGCTATGATTCAACATCATTGATTTAATTTGGTTCAGATCACCTGAATAATCTGAATAAATACAGGATTCAAAGCTAAAATCAGATCCTTCATCCATTCAGGTCACAGAATCATAGAATCATTCATTGCAGTATCATCCACAACCCATGCAGCAGAAGATGCTTTAACAAATACAAGTATGAATCAATCTAACATTTACAAAACAGTTCAGTACTTCACAAAATGGTCCTCCACGTGTTTATCTAACACTGTAGGAAAAATATGACTGTAGCTAATCTAAAGCTTATCCAAGTATTTTTTTAAACCAAGTGTATCAGCTACAGAAACAGCAGCCTTAAACACAGTACAAGCCAGCTGCTTGAATATTTATTCACCTTATCAGGCAGAGTATGGTGTTGAGACTGTATTTTTAACAGATCACATCTAGCTAGCTTAAAATTTAACATGTTCATGTAAGATGCAAGGTAGATCTAGCAACAAAAGGCATTATTTTATAACAAAGACTGACAAAAAAAGTCACAACAGTGACAAATAGTGGAATAAAGAGCAACCATAGCTATATCTGACAACATTCAAGCTGCCACAATATACGTTTAGGGGAATGTTATTGAGGATGGATTTATATGAAATGATTCATAAAGCCATAGGGATAGGAAGCAAAGAATTACCTCTAGTAACTGATCACCATACTCAAGGCCAGCTTGATGGGCAATGCTCCCACCTGTTACTTTAGAGACAAATATTCCTCCATTCTCTCCACTCACTATGGAAATCCCCAGTGGCTCAGAACCCTTCTGCACTTTAACATGACGTGGCTCTTCCATGTAGGGCCTTTTAGAGGAGACATTTAAAACTGATCTGGATAAAGTTGCAACTAGAATCATCACTACATCAAAGTTACATGCAAATACACTTTATACCCATCTGAACTTTGATAATAATACAAGTTTAGACAGTCACTTGAAAATAAAAAAATAAAAAAAACCTACTGTTGACTGCCTCATGATGCATTCCTTCAACATCATGCAATGTACAGTGGCAAAAGTAAAAGATTTATCAGATATATGACTGCTCTGAAACATTATGGTAAATATGAATCATAAATAGTATGATGGTGAAGCTGGTAGAAAAAGAAGCTTCTGGATGCATATTATATAAAAGGAACAGACACATTGTATATATAATATGTCATTTAAAAAACCCACATCCCAGAAAATTATGTTACAAATACAAAACACTGGGGAGCCCACCAGTGAGAAATAAACCAAAAAGGACAAAAGAAGCACAAATAATCAGGTTTCATATTTGTAAGCAAGGAAACAGAAATTAGTAATGAAAATTAAGCAGTTGCAAACTCAAGCCATTAAAAAAAGACAGCAGTTTGCATGGTAGCATTACAATTACCATGCAAATTCTCTTCAGGGCAATTATCCAAACATGGAAAAAATAGCACAAAGTGCGCAAAACTGCTCGAGAAGGACAACCTTATATCAGGCCAACCTCAAACTCCTTAGTGATGAGAACCTAGGCCTAGGAGCCACAGGGATTCTCAGAAAAGACCTATTACGGAACAGATATCTGAAAGATGTAGAAGATTTGAGAAGAAAAACACTTAGAAAAAGACACACAGTAGTAAGACACCAGTAAGCAAAACAAGAGAAAGGATTATACAGAAGAAAACCCTGATGTGTTCCCCTTTTCCTCCCCCCATAGTTAGGGTGTCTCCACCTGTAGAGACTGTTTATCACACTGTGAAAGGTTTAGTCCAAACTGTAGCCTCCAAAAAAGTGCCTTTTCCTACCACTCTGGACTTAATAATGTCTACAAAGCAAAAGGCATCATCAGGAATTTACAGCAACTTATGAATGAACAAGCTTGGTTACCATGTGCAGTGTATTTTTTGGTTTTATCACCTTTTACTACTTCTGAAATATATTAATGTTTTACTTTCGGATGCTTAATTGTCATATAGCCATCCCCTAAATCATGCCAAATGTTTAAGCAATTTTAATTGTGTTGTTCAGGGAGTGGGCGAGTTATATGAACTTAACTCACTACTAACTAACGTGGTACAAGCCAAGGAAATCATTAAACTCATCAAAGCATACTACCTCATTAAAATCTTAAATTCTCAGCTTTAATTACTGAATCTTCCTCCTTTCCATCTACCACATTTAAAATTTATTTTGTATTGCAGTAAGAAACAAATCAAACCCATATGGATTGTACAGGTTCATGTACTGGATTCTAGTACACACAAAATAAGAGGTAACTAGTAATGCATGCAGCAGGGAATCAATAATAAAGTGAAATAGAATTAGAACATTAAAAAGGTGTCTTACTTAATAAGCAGTTATTAAAATCAACTGAAGTGCACACTCAGACTGCTGCCAGAATTGCTTAATGCTGATTGAAATTATGTCTTAACTGATCACATCTTTTATTTTTAATTTAAATGAAAATCAACAGAACAAACAGAAATATTGATTTTTTTTTTCATCTGTATTATTGGATTTTTTCATCTGGGAAAAGGCCAAGTGACCTACTTGTAATTTGTGGCCAAGTGAATTATACTACAGTTAAGAACTATTTGTATTATTTTTTTAAAAAATAAATAAAATAAACCTTAGAATTATATTCTTTTAAGGCCAACTCAAATTACAGTTCATACATGTGGACAACAAGAGTTAAGGGGATGGAACTTGACCACACTTGAGCCATTTGCTCAGCAGCCCCAGAAATAGTTATTCCCCAGAGATCAGAACTTATATCTCATGCTAAAAGATCCAGGGTTAAAGGGGTTTCAAAAAATCAGCTTTATCAGCTGATCATCATCCACTATTAGTCATGTGAAAGGGAAAAGAGATTCTGACTTTGAATTTGCAAGTGACAATTAGAAGAACATTTATATGAGAACACAAATTGAGTACCAAAGACACACTGAAGTAAGAAAGAATGAAAAATTCACAAAAAAACCCTTTACATTCCCTTTTAATGTAATACTTTCCTTTATACACAACATGCATTCTAGAGTTCCTGCAGTAACTTCATTACTAAAATGAGACAGAAGTTTCATGTAACATTTTATCAATAACTTTTTATTACTACCAAAAAACTTAAAGTGTACAAAACATCCTTTTTACTTGACCATTCACATTTTTTATGGGCAGTTCTTTTACATAAATCAAGCAACACAAAGGATTCTTGAACTCCACATGAACATCATCTATTCCCAACACATTGGAGCTCCTTTTACACTGCCAGGATGGCTTTCAGCTGCCTCACTGCAAATAAAAGCCTGATTCAGGTTTGTGTCTTCTTTTTCAATGCTTTGAACTCAAACTTTTTCATAGAGTCATTCTAGTCAGATCATGATAAAATGAGATTGGATACCTGGACTGATAGAATAAAGCAACTTAGCTTGAAAATATTCCCCATGAGATACAGAAAGCTGTTAAAACACAAAGCTGATGTGTTTTTAGGAAGGCTGTCACATCAGGTTCAAATTCTGCCAGCAGCTACACATATATTTAATGCTTATTGCTTGCAGACAAAGGGATCAGTCACAGGAGTAAAACTCCATCTAAACACATGGATATGTTCCTGCACAGTTTTCCCCTCAATTTTTCATGTTATCTGTCTTAAAAGAATCAAAGCAATATGGTTAGAGGCCATATTCTACAAAGATAAAGTACCTGATGTTTAGGTATTAGATATTTTACTATTTTACTATAGATTAGTATTAGATACTATACTCATTTTACTAAGTTTTCCCTAAAAATATATTTTGTACACAACAGGCACTTGAGGCAGTTGAGCTGAAGAGGTGTATTTCAATTTAGATCATTCTTATTTGGTGTGGCCATAATTTTAATGTGGAAAAATCAAAATCCTTATGAAATTCCTTATTTTTCTCAACTGAAGAATCTACCCTTCAGCCCTGAAGAAAAACACACACAAAGACCTCTTAGATACTTCACAAGGAAAACAAGAAGCTGAGATGCACCACCAAGCCTACATTATTTGTCATCAAAATTAAACTTGCACATTTCTTCAGCTTAATAAGAAAAAACAAAATTTCCTCAGACAGGTTTGTATTAAAAGCATTGACAGAGGAATCTTACCTATCTTTCCTACGTTCTCCAATAGACACAGGGCTAATAGAAATCCTAGGTAAGGTGGAAAGGGAGTTCTGAGACTGGCTGCTGGCAAAGGAAGAAGTTTCCAAGTTCAGAGGTGACTGTGGAGGAGTTATCAGGCTGGGACTGCTACATTCAGAGTGTGACAAGGACCCTATGGAAAAATAATAGTTGAGTTTTAGTGTGTAGTGGAGTCAACTAACAGCAGTATCAACTTGAATAAGAAATACAAATCTATATTTTGGCACATCCTGATTTAACTGCTGCAAAGGATTTGGATTACTAATGTGAGTAATTACTTAGGAAATTATTCACCTCTGTCAGAGCCCATCATGGACCTTGGGTATCTTGGTGTCAAAGGGATTTTAATTCTTTCTGTTCTGTATTGCAAGTTAGTTGAAGAACCTGTTTGTACAACATGAAAATATTACAGTGATAAAATTAAAAGCCACTACAATGAATATAAAAATACATTTGGTTTCTTCTTATTCAGTGAGCATTAAAATAGCCTCCCTTCATGCACAAACTTTTGATAACCTTCATACATAGATTGTAGACCTTTATTCTACTAGGTTGTCCTGATGACTCAGTCAGAATAAACAGAGCACAAAGGACCTGTACAGTGTGTATGCACTGTTCATTCTTGTGAGAAAATATTCTGGATATTTTTCAACTAAATGAAACTTAATTTCAAGTCTGAGTGAGAATCTACAATCTCCATTTACTAAAAATCCATGGCACTTTCCAAAAGGCATTTAAAATATTCTGATTAGTTTCTGCTATAGTAAGAGGCATGGAAAGTAGAAACACTCAGACACCCACAGCATTTTAAAGAGAGTCCAAAGAATGAATTAAACACAGTTACTTCCAGGGAAAGCCTTAAATCATAAAACCACAAAAAAACAAAGAAAACAGGAAGCCTTTAGGTTTTGTTAGCTATGACAATCCCATAGACCATACACTTAAGGAATTTTCAATTTTTTCTTTGACTACAATGTATAGAAGCTCCAGAAGAAACAAGTCAGAAAAGCTAGTTACCAAGTCTTGCACTGGATGGTAATGAATTTGAGCCATGAGATGCTCTTGTACGTGAATTTTCAGAGTATTCATTGGAGTGTTTATGACTCAGATCCAAACTCAGGCGACCTTGGTGCTGGGAACTAAGTCAAAAGGAAAGAAGAACAGTTAGAACTGGGTTAAACATCTCAGCCAATAGAAAACCAAACAAAAAATTAAGGTTATCCCAGAATTACTAAATAAAATTAACACTCCTCTCCTCCCCACTTCCCCAAAGGCTAAAGTTAAATCAAAGGAAAAACAGCCAGAGTGCTGTGAAAAGAAATATAAAAGAACAAAGAGGCCTTGTTTTGGCAAGTATAATAAAAACCTTAAAATTTAGTTTGTAAAAAAAATGTATTTCCTTGTCAATACCAGCCAGTGGAGCTGAGGGAACCTTAACTCATCAGTTATTGAAAGACATAAAAGCAACTGGAACATCACTTCCACTCAACAAGGGTTTTGAGAACCCTGGGTGAGAGTGACACACAACAGCATTATGCTTCACTCTGCACTGCACACAACAATGACCAGAAGCATTTTCACCCTAATAAAAACATAAACCTAAGGAGATGTAGACTTCAAAACACCTGGGATGCAGATGCTGATGGCATATTTGGCTGGCCACTGATGGGCAATTGCTTGTGTGGACTCTATGGCTCCAGGCTGTGTAGATTGGGTTTCTCATGACAGCAGTTACTGCAGGGCATGGTGCTAAGCTTCTTGGTACAGTACCTGCTTAAAAGGATAAAAATACCTTCTTACCAACATTATTAGCATATAAACTACAAGTTTAAAATACTTCTGTAATGTTTTATAACAATATTTGCATAGATGAACATGTATCTATAAATAAAAGCTATTAGCACACAGATAAATACATCATTAATCACCATATAATTCCTTCTAAGTAGTAAATGCATGCTGAAAAATCTGGATTATACTTTTCTGAGTTAGTAATCACAGAATCATCAGAGAATGTGAGAGATTGGAAGGGACCTCAAGAAGAAATACAGAATATTAGGTATTGGAAGTGACTTCAAACTGGGTAAGATCACCAAAAATTTTATTAATCAAGTTAAACCAAAGGAAAAACAGCCAAAGTGCTGTAAAAAGTAAAATAGTAATTTTAATGTGTACTGCTAACTAAAGGATTTTCTGTTTTCAAGTATTAATCTCTTTTACTCAACAACAAAACTTTTGCCTTTCTCTCTGAATAGTGATCTGACACAAACACAAGTTTTTATGTGGTATTGAAGGTGTCTGTTGCTACACACACACACACACAAGTCAGTACAAGTGTCTTGGAAGTAAGGATAATTTCCTTGGGGCATCCCTAGAAAGTCCAAATTGTGTCACTCACCAGCTGACATGCTGCTTGCATACAAAGCTGCAGGCACAAAGCCATCACTGTGCCGAGCAGACCTTTTGGGGGAATATGGGGCCCATTCCTGTAGCTCTGGAGAGAGATGCTCCTCACTAGCTGGAGCAGCATACTTTTGTACCTACAAAAACAGAGAAATTTGAGATTCAATTAAAAAAAAAACCCAGGAAACACAGATTTTGAAGCAGAACAACCTCAAACTTTCCACAACATTATAACAGGTTGGGCTGAAGTTTGCAACTTACTAATACATCCTCCTGCACAATAAAACAGCCAGCATTTAATTACATTTCTCATTTTAAATACTGCTTTCATTAAGTGTTTCAGCCATTGTCAACCATTATTGCAAGGACTTCCTAAAAAACACCTGGCTCAGAAACCAAAAAGTGCTTCTTCTAAGCCTGTGTTTTCACATTTGTGCAGACCAACAGAGAAATTCAGATTTTGGAAGCATCACAACTTCTGTTCTGTACATACTGAGTAGACAACAGTGAGTTAAGAAACAGAATAATTCAGTTACTGATAGTGATTCCAGAAGGACACAAGTTGAGGGCTCAGCACAAAGAGTTTACACACTTGAAACAGACAACACAAAACATTTAACCATATAACAAGTGAAAAATAATCACCTAAAAGATACTTTCACAAACTAAACAAACAGTTACTAAGAAAACTGACTAAAAATTCAGGTTCCTTCTTAGAATCAACATTTCATCTCTGCAACAGGTTCAACTTACTACAGTAATATTCCTACAGGAGGAATTAGGACAACACAATCTGCATGTGACAATACAATAACATAGAATGGGACCCAAAACCACAATGAAAAGAAGACTTGAAGGTTTCTAGCTCCGTGCTTCAATATGCTAAGTTCTACCTGAAGAGCAGGATTAGGAATGGACATTGGGGCCATTTTATGCCTCAGTGCAGGAGCAGATTTTGGCCTTGGTCTTTTAATCTCTGGCTCTTCAACTCTTTGAAAGCCAATGTCGTCTTCACAGGATTTCCTTGAAGAGAGATGAGAGCAGTCAATACCCTCCTCCCGAAAATAATGCCCAGCGTTCCTGCTGCGCCCCTTGAGAGTAGCAGAGTCCTGTTTGAGTGCCAGGGGAACTGGAGGTTGGGCAGTGGCTGGGCTGGTGGGTGGAGATCCAGTGGTGACAGTAGACTCAGATGCAGAGCTCGCCTGCTGTTTGTGCTTAAACTTGATAGAGTCACTTCTCTTAGGGGGAGTTGGAGGAGTTGAAGCCACTTCAGCTTTGGATGGCTGAGGCGAGTGGCCCCCCACCGGGTTAGGGGAAAGGTACTCCACCTTGGGAGGGGTTGGTGGTCGTTTGAAAGTATCAGGATCAAAGATTGATTTCCTTTGTTTTGGCTTTTTGTACACAGAGAACTTCTCCGTTTCTGTCGCTGAGATATTTACCATGACTTTTGGCCAGGTGCCACCACTATGCTTAGCTCCGTGCCCTTTGTCAAATGCAGTCTCAACCATCACACAGTCAGCTCCAGTGGGTTCATAAGGCAGCCTCCTGTTCTCCAGGTCAAAGCCTCGGTCCCCATATGTCTCTGGGTTGAAAGAGCTGAGGCTGTGCTCTGAATTACTGTGGCAGCTGTGCACTGTGCTCCTGTGAGAGTCCACTCGTAACGTGGCATTAGGGAAAGGTTTATGATCACAAAAAGAACTGCTGCCCTCATCACCCTGGTCCTTCTTGCCATCCATGAGGTCTGGGTTGAAAATGTCAGTCTGTGTCGAGCTGTTGAGTTTCAGGTTCCTTTTATTTTGAGTCTGCATCTCTGATGCATGAACCCGACAGTTTGAAATTTTCTCCGAATCCTTCAGATTCTCAAATATGTTTTGGCCGCTCCAAGAGGAACTCTGTGGAAAAATCTGAAACAAAAGAAAAAAAAAAGCCAAACAAGTTATCACATTATTATGGTTCTCTTCTGTTTAATATGAGGTATATTCTAGCCTCTTTCTTTACTTGCACTGAAATACAGCAACATGTGCATGGACATCATAACAAAGCCATAATAAAATCCTGCAGTGGCAAAGCACAGAATATTAGATAAAACAAAGTTAGAAAAATTTAAAAATGTGCCTGCAGACAGGCATATTGGGGAAGAAACACTTGGGACTCTGTTAAGTGATGCCGTTCAGTCATCTTCCATTACCCATTTTCCCTTGAACATTTTGTCTTTTTACTTTCTTAAAACCTCAGGCTCTCTCTGGAGCTGGAATTATCACTCACAAAGCTCATGTGGACAGGCCCAGCATAATGGGATTCTAACCTCAACAAGCAAGACAGAATAATGTTTTTATGGCAATAAGCCTGAAAGAGAGAGCCTTGTACTTAATTCTCTTGACAACCAGAGTTCAGCTTTCTCAGCAGCTCCCTCCTGACTAAAAGCAAACCTTTCTGCAGTCAGATGGTGGCTTATCTTCCACGTACAGAAACTCTGTAGCTCTGAAGCAGACACCAAGAAAAAAGAAGGAATTGTGCTGCAAGTCATTTCGTGTGACCAGCAAACAAATGAGAAAGGAATAAGTTAAAATTTCCTACCACAATAGCTTTACTTTGGAAATAATGAGTGTACATCTGGTGAAATACATTCAGATAGTCTTTTATTTTTTAGCAGACTTCTCCATGATGACTTCTTTTTCTTTTCATATGCTCTTCCCTGAAGAACTAAAATAATTCTGCACAAGTTGAAGAAAAATCTTGCAAATTTAGCTTCTTCTACTCACCTTCATCAGCGACAAGGTAAGGGAATCCCTACAGTTTCGGAGCAAAGCTTCACATTCAGTGAGTGACTTATTATCTAGTGCAATGCCATTGATCTAAACACAAGAAAAAACAACAAAAGCCATCTGTAAATCACAGGTAGAAGATGGGGAGCACTTTAAGGTAGCAACTCTCAGGCAGGGAAAGCACTAGTTTTATGTGCAAACACATGACTGAAATCTGGTTGACCTTGTCCTGCCTAAGAAGACACTAAAATCAAACTACTTCACAACAATTTAGCTATTCCTACTGGAGAACCAGTGTAACAACACACATTTCACTACCTTAGCCCCTATGCATTGGTATGAGGGCAGTAATCACCTTCTGCTTCTCATGAGCTCATAAATCAGGTTCTTTCAGGCTGCAAATGCACACAGGGAAAATCCTGCCCTCCAAAAGGATGACATCTGTAATATCAGAATTTAAAAAGACGAGAAATTTTTCATCCAGCCAAGGGATGACTTTTTGGAATCATCCTTCCCTATTCAGTATAAAAATCAGATGTATCATTAAACATAAGCCAGGTGTGAAGAGTAAGTGGGGGTCTCTGCCAAAAAATTTCATCTGAAATACGAGCAGCAAAGAACCTATGCATTATATTTATCACTCAGGCTACTGACATACTGATTCAGATGGAAAAAGTTCTTCCCCATGAGGATGGAGAGACACTGGAAGAGGTTGCCCAGAGAGGTGGTGGTGGCCCCATCCTAGTGACATCCAAGGCCAGGCTTGCTGAGGCTCTGAGCAACCTGATCTAGTGCAGGATGTCCCTGATCACTGCAGGGGGTGGACTAGATGGCCTTGGAAGGGTCCTTCCAGCCATAAGATTCTACGATTTACAACCAATATCCAAAAAGAATATGAACTGAAAAGCTTGGAATCTTAGGAACAGAATCAATTATGACACTTGAAAAGAAACATTTAAAAAGAACAATGCACTCTTGAGACTTACAGCAATTATTCTGTCTCCCACAGTAAGGGAACCCTCTTTGGCAGCTGGGCTTCCAGGCACAACAGCAGCAACAAATACTCCATTTTCTAGACTGACCCCACTGTCTGAAATGAAAAGAAAAACTTATTTACTCCTGCAATTCAGATGCTCTGCTCAAACAGCATGTCTGCACCAGCAATCAATTGCAATTTCTGAAAACCCTTTCAGAAAAATAAGAACACAGTGAGGGGTAAAAGGGATATATCTCAAAATTTACTATCATCATACAAAGCTGATGTGACTGGTGAGTTTAAGAGTTTTCTTTAGACTACCTGTAACACTCCAGATGGACAGATATTTAGAACCAAGTAATATAAAAAAACAAAACCAAAACTCACCCAAGAATAAAAAAAAAGCCTATAGTTGAAGGATAAAACTACCAGCAATAAAAGCATTATTAGTCCACAAAAAAAACCTAATGAAGATCCCTACCTAAGGGGTAGAAGCAGTTTTAGAGAGACTTCAGCAAAGGCTCAGAAGATGTATCTATATGTCAAGCTATTTTTGGCTGAACAAACACATACCAATTATACACAGACTTTTAAGCTGTTACCTTTATGTCCAGAAACATTGATGTGAAGAGGTGTTATCACTCGCCCACCTAAGGATTTCCTTCTTCGAACCACCATGTTAATAACACCTCCTCCATTCACAACAGCTTTTATAACTTGCTTTTTATCCTTATTTGTAAGATCCACATCATTTATCTTCAGTAACCAATCATTCACTCTGTTGGATAAACAGAAAGAAGTAGATCAGTGTCACAAACCTTGCTGGCCACTTCACAGGGATAACATTCACCAAAAGAGATGCAAAAGAGCTGATCTAAATAAGTTAATCCTTAATTTTCCCCGAGTTGCTCATTACTGAGAAAACATTCAATAGCAGCTACACAAAAAACAGGACTTTCAGCTTGCACTTCAAGCAGAAGTATGCCCTCAAATCAGTAATGAATGCTGCTAATTTAACAGCAACTCTGCACAGAAAAGAGTGGTTACAAACCTCCTACAGTAAGATGAAAAGATTTCAAATCATCCCTGCTTTTTATCCTTATTTGTAAGATCCACATCATTTATCTTCAGTAACCAATCATTCACTCTGGTGGATAAACAGAAATAAGTAGAACTGCCCTGCCCAGTAGGTCACCCTCAAGTCCATCTCAAGTTTTAAATAAGTAGCTCAAAGTTTGAGAAGACAATAAATTAGGTGACACACAGAGAAACAAAAGAACACTGCAAATGCTTCTGAGATTTCAGCAATGAGTCAAATAGTAATTAATTTTTGTAATGATTTTTAGGCATTGGTCCTCTCAGTGTTTTTCCAACCAATACTAATAATATACACATGAACAATGACAATAGATTGGGAAAAATGAAGAAATTTTATAATATACTCATATTTATTTTATCACAATCAAAAAAAGACAAGCATCCTCCATTTTCAAACCATACCTTAACCGTCCATCAGCAATACTTCCTTTATCTACTTTGGTAACAAAGATCCCACAGTCTCCAGGGAGGTATGGCTCATTTACACCTTCTGCCACATCAAAGCCAAGTGCCTTCAAGTCCATATCATCCTAATAAATGTTATAGACAAGAGATTTCACTACCTTGGCAACCCCTGTGTCACTGTTTGTTAGCAAGAGGCACCACTGCATGTTGGTGTTATGCAATTACACTTAGGGTAACTACTTTAGACATGTCCTTAATATTTAGTATTTCCAAATATAAATTCACAACTTAAATACTTACTAGCCATGCTATGGTATTAGAATGATTCTTTTTCCCCTCTCAGATTAAGGCTGAAATGTTGTAGAAGGGGAATTTCACCAAAGAGGATTAGGAAAGCAGAAGGTCAAGCATGAAAGCACATTCAGACATGTAAAACCTGGTTTAAGTGATACTAGATGTGTAATGAAAAAACAAGGATATGTTCCCCAAAAACAGACAATACTTGGGGGAAAACCACAATTTTAAAGGTAAGGAAACAGCAATACATCTTGGTGATGAACTCAGAAACATGTCTCTTCTGATATAGCTAAAGGAGCTGGTCAAAAGAGAAGAAAAACCTCAGTGGAAGAGGAATTCCTATGCCAGGAAGAACTTAGAGATGGTGGTCCTGATTGAGCAGCATTTGTAGACAGTTTAAACAATCTTTTAAATCTATATATTTCAATGCAAAATAATAAATAACACTTTTAATATCATTGAAATAGTATCTTAGTGATTCTGTTGGGATGCACTGTCTGAACACAAACAGATTGGAAGAACATTAAAAAGACAACCTCAAATATTGCAGCAAAATAATAAGGATTTAATTTGACAGCATGAAATCACAAACTCTGTCATTCAGAAATGACAAAGAAATTCTGGTATGTGCAGGAACTGTTATAAATGAAACACAATCTGGAAGACCACCTGTGCATTCTCTATGGTCAAAAAAATTACTACGAGCAAACAATTTGATGTGCCTGACTGCAATTTCTAATAGAAAAGCTTTCAAGCACTGAATTATCAGCAACAAAAAAGTATAGACTACAATGAAGAGAAATAAAATAAAGTATTACTAGGATAATGAAAGGACATAGAGGTTATCTGGAAAGCTAAACATAAATACTTTATTTAATATTGCAAAATGGAAAAGGGATTTAACTCCCTCTGTGGACACGCAAGGGGGATTAGTGTCTCCTTTCATCCCAGATTTTAAGGTGCCCTAAAATACATGGTTCATCACAAATAAATATTTTTAATGTTTTAAAATTCTGAATCAAGAGAAACATTTTCATGTGAAATATTAACTGTTTCATGCCTAGATAAGTGATGTTTCCTCTATAAGCAGAGGACCAGGCTCTGTCAATGCAACCATCACATCTGAAGTTTTGGCTGCCATAGGATTTCCACAATGAGTCACTAACTTCAACCTTAAAAGTTTAATTAAAAATCTTTTTTTTGTAGTATGTGGACCTTGATAACCTGCAAGATGAGATGAAGAAACTATTTTTGTTTATAATTAATTTGGAGAATAATACAAAGCTAATGTGTAGCAGCTTGGTTTTGTCAACTGCTTGCAACTAGATGCTACAGCATTTGATGTTTATGCACACGTGGTTCCTCACAGAAAAATAAAGAAATAAAACCCCACACAGATTACATTATCTTTAATTGTATCTATTATTAAAATGTTAGAATTGACTCAAAGCTATCTGATACATAAGACAATGCAGTTTGCAAACTTTACTTACTCTGTCTTTTTCAAATTCTACCACTTCTGTTTCCCATTCCAGAGAATCTGTGTCTATGGCTGAGTCATGGGAACTATGGGCCATCAGCTGACGGAATCTGGCCTCCTTCTCCAACTGATTCTCCATCTTCTCCCTGGGCAAAGAAAACATTTATTTATAAGCACGCAAAACACTTTGAATGAAACAATACATAATGCTATCATCATAAAATGCCTCATATTCTGAGTTCAAAATAAAAAATTTGCTTTGTGTTTCCATTTTTCCAGTATTCTTGGGCTGCTACTAAATTGACTTCACTAAATGCGGTCTAAATAGCCTTACTTTTTTAGGCCTTTTTTTTTTAACATAATTAAAATGCACCATTAGGTTCCTACCATCTCCTAAAAAGCATTTGATTTACTCTCAGATGGGCTGCATCAATACCCTCATAACAAGTGGGGCATGATAAATAGTGACAGCAAAACCTCTTCCAGAGCCACTGAGATGACCAAACTCCTTGCATTCATAAACCAGTGAGAACACAGCTGGGAGAATCTAAATCACAGTTAATCCAACTTGAGTGAAAGAATCCCATACTGCTTAAGTCTATCTCCAGAGTACAACAACCAGAATATTATTAAGATAAAATAATAAGATCAATAAATTAAGATAGGAAGATTTAGGATTGGGTCTAACACAATACTTTCCAAAATAACTAAAATTTTGGTCAGTGTTCTCATATATAGTGTCACAAATAACTGCTGGTCCACAAGGGGGCATTCAATTTACTAGTGAACACTGCTAACAAAGTTTTTATCACAGATCTCTAAGCAGTTTGTTGGTTTCTCTAACATACTTGAGTTCCTTCAGTTCACGCACTGCATCATTCTTCTGCTTTCTCATGTCATCCAGATTGCGAAGAGCTTCAGCCAAGTCACTCACAGCCCTGTCCCTCTCCCTCCTTAAGTTGTCACATAAAGTCCTTCAAAAGCAAAAAAGTTTCCATTTAGTTATTAAAAAACCTTGAATTACTTAAAACCCTAAGTTTGAGACTAGTTTTCCCACACTGTATATTTTAAGCAAAATTTTTAAAAGCAGTTTCAGAAAGATCCACCTTAAAATAAAGAAGAAAGCTATTAAATTATGTCAGGTCTTAAAGACAAGCCTGTCAAAACAACAGACTTTCTTCCTCCCTTTCAAAACTTTATTTCTACTTACTCTCTTTTAAACTTCTGTTAACTTCAAAATAATATCAGTTAATAATAACTGAATTATTTTGCCTTAGTTCCTGATATATTTCTATTAGGAAACATGTTGGCTACTTCTGCTGAAATGTCCACAAAGGTAAGTAATTATTTGCAGGACTGTAGTCACAGCAGGATGAGGTATATCATGCCAAAAAGAACTCATACTTTCTTTTTCCCCATGTATCTGTGATGTTAGGCTCTACAACATTTACTAGAGATACACTATGAGTAGCAGAGCAGAGACAAAGCAAAGTATCTCGAAGACATTCTGAACTTTAACATTAAACAAAATTTAAAATCACCCTGTAACAGCTAATACAGAAGTTCCATAAGCTGAAAAAAAATGCTAGCAAACCCCAGCAAGTCCTAGAATTGCATCAACTGCACTCACAGCATGACAAAGATCACTCAGGTACCATCTTGCATTCGTTTACCGTATACTTTCCCTTTCTGCAACAATCTTATCCCGCTCCTGGAAAGCCCAATCTCTCCTACACTTGGCTACTTCTGCTTCCTGGACAGCTTCTTTTAGTTCTTGTGACATGGCTTCATATTGTTTCCTCAGCATTTCGATTTCTTTGTTTGCTCTTTCTATGTCTAGGGTAGCAGAGTCTTGTATCTAGGAATTCAGAAATACAGAGAAGTATTTCAGGCATGATTTTTGGTGAAGAGGTACAAACACTTTGATCTATATTAGTATAAGATAATATATTCAACTCTAATGTTTCCATTTAAAATATTAATTGGTAAAAAAAAAAAATCAGTTAAAGCCTTTTGTAATATATTTCATTTAGTGGCCCACAATTTGTGCTACTATCTACAAGTTAGAAAATCCTCACTTCAAAATAACACCAGTGAACATGCTGTGTTTCAGAGGTGGCATTTCATGCTTTTTTCTAGTTCTATCTTGAAAAAATTAAGGATATTCAGAAATCAGATAGACTATTTTAAGCAGCTGCAACACAAATTTCCATCATTAATGTCTACTATTTACCCTGGGATTCACACAGGGGCTTTCACTCAAAACTACCAAGTTAACTTTCTTCCCTCAATATTAAAAATAAAAATCTCAGTAAGTATGACTAAACAGAGGCTATCAAGGCTACTGTTAATTTTTAATCACTCATGGAAAAGGGGGAAAACAGAGAGATTGCCCAGAACTTCAATGTTTTGAAAATTACTGTGAAGACATGCAATACCTGACGGGCTTGGTAATACTCCCTCAGCAGATGGTCTCTCTGGATGATAGCTTCTGTTCTCTCTTTCCTGGCCACATCTCTTTCTTCTTTCACTGTCTCTATATCCTTGCAAGCTTGGTCAAGTTCCTTCTGGGCCTCAGCTTTGTCCTTCACTTCATGACAGTATTTTTCCAGCAGCTCATTTCTCTCACAAATGGCTCGGTCTCTTTCCACCAGAGCTGAGTTCAGCTCCTAAAACAAGATAAATTGTTTGCAGTAGGTTAAGTAGAGAAGAAAATAAATCCCACTGCCAGAGCAGGAAAACCCAGATCAGGTCACACAGGAAGGTGTCCACATGGGGTTTGAATGTCTCCAGAGAAGGAGACCCCACACCCTCTCTGGGCAGCCTGGGAGACTCTTCTCTCACCCTCACAAAGTCTTTTCTTCTATTTCTGTAGAACATCCTGTGTCCCAGCTTGCACCAGTTGCCTTGAGTCCTATCATTGGAGGTCTCTGAGGAGAGCCTGACTCCATCCTCCTGACACTCATCCTTTACATATTTATATTAATCAGCCATAAACTTGTAATTCTACCATCTATGTATACTCATTCCCCTTCCCCATCAAAGCAATAGGATAGTACCTGTCTCAAAGCTTCCATTTCTTCACTAGCCACTCGCTTCTCAGAAGAAGTGTTCTTCAGTTTGGACTCTGCCAGCTCCAGCTCAGTTTGAAGCTTATCCACCTCTTTAATGACTTGATCTCTCTCGCTCATTATGAGGCGATATTCATTAAAAACAGAATCCCTTTCCTCCTTGTATTTCTCTGCATCCTTTGTAGCTTTGAGCTGCATTGTTTTGAACCTCGTCACCTCCGACTGCAGCCTCTCCATCTCCCTCTGCAGCTCTTTGTTCTGGGCTGTGGCACTGCTTAGCTCCTGCTGTACTGTCTCAAATCTATAAAGAAGCAGAAATAGCAATAAGATTACTGATCTTCCTTTTTCATATAGTAAAGATTTGTGTTTTATGCAGGTAAATTTCAAAACCCTGAGAAGCTCTCCAGAAAAAACCCCAGCATTTCTCCAAGATGCTCCTTATTGCTTCCAAGTCTTTCCAGAAAATACCTTATATAAAAAACACAAGCTTACTCATCACAACAAGGTAACATGCACTAGAGAAAAACTTCGGAAAAAAGTTGAAGTAATTGCATTTCAACCACAGAGAAAATAAGATCATAGAATGATTTGGGTTGGAAGGGACCTTAAAGATCATCTAGTTCCATGGCTAGGGACACCTCCCACTAGACCAGGTTGCTCAGTGTCTCATCCAGCCTGGCCTTAAACACCTCCAGGGATTGAGGGGGCATCCACAACCTCTCTGGGCATCCTCTTTCCATGTCTCACCACCCTCACAGTAAAGAGCTTCTTCCTTATATCCAGCCTAAATCCACCCCCTTCTAATTTGCACCCAGCACCCCTAGCCCTGCCATCCTGTATCCTATTAAAAAGTCCCACCCCAACCTTTCTGTAGCCCCCTTCAGGTATTGAGAAGCTTCTAAGAGGTTCCCCTGAGCCTTGTCTCCTCCAGGATGCTAGATCAGAATCATTACTGCTTTTGTAGTCTCTCTAAAGATACCAAAGCCCAACTCTACCTTCTAAGAGAGGTGGAATACTGCTGCTGAAAATGTATTGCTGTGTCCCTTTGCTTCATTAACATGTCAATCTGTTTCTGGAGACGCCTGTTCTCCTCCTCAGCCTGTTCCAGACGGCTCAGGTCCGTGTTGTGACTCGCAATCTTCTCGTTGTACCGTTTCCTGAGGGCATCATAGTCCTTCTTCACCCCCTCCAGCTTGTCCATGGCTGTATCATAAAGTTTATTTAATATCTCTGATGACCCATTTTGCTTCATAACCTAAAAAAAAAAACCCAACAAGAGATGACATTAATAAGCTCAATTTTTAACCAGTCCAATACATTTGATGTATAATATATAAGCTCAAATATTAGGATAAAGATATATTCATTTTAATAATTATTCTTTCAAAGAACTGTTTTCTAAGCAGTGCTGTTACTGCAATCATTACTGAATCCATTTAATATTAAAAGGAAGGGGAGAACCTGCTTTAACACAAATCAGAGCACACATGGTTATCAAAGGTCTCTAAAAGTAACTGCTATCAATAGTTACTAAAGTAATTTTTTTAAAGTATTTCACAGTTTTAGCATGAGGTAACATTTTATGATCAAGCTGTAATTTAGGATATGACCACGAGGTGGCATTCATGACAAGTAGCCTGTATCCTCCACGAGCAAATTAAATAATTCAAAACTCCAGGAAAATAAATCTACCCTAAAGATACTCTACACATAGGCACGTACTTTAATATTCATTTCATATTTCATCTGAAAAACACCCAGAGGTTTATGCTTCAAAATCTACCCATTAAAAATTATCAGGAAGAGAAAAATCCATTTAAACATTAATAAAGTCTGACCTGAATATTAGTTTCAAATTCATTTCCACTGATGCAAGAATTTCATTGCAAATAGTTTTTATTATTGTTGCTGGTCATTTGTCATAGAAATCCCCTAATGAGCTTCAGCATATTTAGTCATCCTTCCTTTTCAAAGGTCAAAAAGAACCACGCCTGAAAGGATACCCTACCTTCCCCATCCTGTTATTCTTTACAAAAAATAAAAAACACATTATGATCATAATTTCTGCTTTTGTCATTTAAACTGATATTTGGCCTTGATGAAGCAGTGGGATGAAAGAAATGCTCTATATATAGAGATGTCAGGAGTTTATATACATCTTTGCATTAGCCTACAAATTAAGTCTGTAACAAGCTGAAAAGAAATATTAAAAAATTAGAGGAAAAAGACAGATGACATGTTCTCCATAAGAGATTGAAACTAAACACACAGCAGCCACTCTAGATGCACAGATTGGCTCTTCATCTTCTATTCTGTCTTATAATCAGAGTAAGGACCAGTTCCTGAGCACTAAGAACCTGGCTGCCTGCAAACACAAGGAAAGACCAGAAGAAACTCCCCATCTTTGTGTGATATTCCCAACCCAAGGCAGCAGGTAACAACTTTTGGTCATTTCTACATAGGTATGATGAAAGAAACCAAGTTCTTCAGCCTGATACTAGTCTCCTTTAACTAACCAAGCCACTAGAACAGGTTGCCCAAGAGAGATTGTGGATGCCCCCTCCATGGAAGTGTTTAAGGCCAGGCTGGATGAGGCATTGAGCAACCTGGTCCAGTGGGAGATGTCCCTGCCCATGGCAGAGGGCATGGAACTAGATAATCTTAAAGGTCCTTTCCAACCCAAACCATTCTATGATTCTAAAAAACAAGGGATGCATACACTTGTAATTGGATGGCATTCAGCATCAACTTGCTAACAGAGATTCAATGGAGAAAGGCAGAAACAGAGTTAACAGGAAGGAGAGCACTAAGGAAGGTCTCCCATTCAAAACCTCAGTCTGAGAAAAAGTAAATAGTCCCAGCTGGCCCTAGGAAGACACAGCCATGGCAACAAGAAACTTCATATGTGAGCAGCAGAAACTTAAGCTGGTCAGCTGCTATACAACTAATCCATGACAATCCCACAAGATGAGAAACCCTATGAAAGGGTTTTTGCTCTCAGGCCACCAAGACACTGTTTTGCTATGGGCTGAGGACAAAACGACACATTAGAGGGATCAACATAAACATAAAATTTCATCAACATAAAATTTTGATGAAAATTCAAATGAGAAATGACACAGACAAGATAAGGCTCTTGGCACCCCTTCAAGACACTGTGATTCACTCTGACATGCTGAGAAATGGAGTTACATGACTTTCTCATTTTCATCTAGTGTTCTTTAAAAGGTTTAATCATGATGTTGTTCCTTCAACAAGACATCCTCCTACCCTGGTTAATTTCTTTAAATAAACACTGACAATGATATTCAGCCTCCTTCTGTGCTGACAGGTATCTTTAAACTTCACAAGAGAACCCTAAAACACAAGAGCTTCCTCTTGGAGGTTTGGCATCCCTACTTTGCAGCAAGGGAAACTGAGGAACAGAGCAATCAATCAATTTGCTCAGGTTTACACAGCAAAGCATTTCTGCTACACAGAACATCAGTCATCTTTTGAATCAAGCCACTCAACCATCTCACAGCAGAATTTTGGATAACATAAAGGGAAAAAAAGGAAATAATCTTCACTCCTCTTGGCATCAACCCTCAAGCACCTCCTGAAGAACTACTTGGCACATCCATCTTGATCTGACCTTTACCCCTCCTACCCTGGCAAATAATTGCATAGGGTTTTTTTCCTTCTGAAGCCTAATGTTTGACTTGCAAGCTTGCCCTGTGAATCAGGCTACAAAGAGTTAACCAAGATACTGAGTTTAACCATTCCACATGTTACTGTGACTTCTCTAACTAAACAGCCAGACTTCTCATGGGTAAACTGATATGATCAGCTGCTTCTCAGTATTATTCTCTTTCTTCAGAATGCATATAACACATAGTCCCAGACACAGCCTGGCATATACAGCTCTGAAATGTCCACTTCCTCCTTCTTTCTTTGTTTCAAGTTCAAAAGTATTGATTAACCTGTAGCTTTGCTCTAACTGAATGCTGCCTGCAAACCTAAAAAACCAAACTCAGTTCAATCATTCCCTCAAACCATTACCCTATCACTGGAATAATAAAAAAAAAACCAAACAAAAAAACCCCCAACTTTGTTTCATGGCACTTTCCAAAAAAACACACACAGCATCCATGTTTAAATCTAGTCTTGTTCCTAGGAAACAGATCCTAGGAAAACAGTCATCTTTCCTCCCACTTTGCAACATCAGCCTAAGATTTTGATGAGCCTTTATCTACTTTAACAAAACCCAGGTACACACAGTCTTCCTGATGTACATTTTTTACATCTCTGCATCACATTGCTTTAATACCACCTAAAATTCTTTTCTCTCTCATTCTTTTTCCCAATTAAAAGCAGAAAATCAATTAGTATTCAAGATCTCCTTGTCTTCCCTAGTACACTAAAATGTACAGTGCATATTTTAGAACAAATTAAGACATAAGAGGCAGCACATACTCAAATTTGCTGACTTTCTTTATCAAAAGGAGCATTGAATCATCTCTTCTAGCACTTGGACTAGGAGCTGGAGCATCAAGTTGCTTTAATGCCACCTAAAATTCTATTATCTCTCATTCTTTATCCCAATTAAAAGCAGAAAATCAATTAGTATTCAAGATCTCCTTGTCTTCCCTAGTACACTAAAATGTACAGTGCATATTTTAGAACAAATTAAGACATAAGAGGCAGCACATACTCAAATTTGCTGACTTTCTTCATCAAAAGGAGCAATGAATAATCTTTTCTATCACTTAGGCTATGAGTTGGAGCTCACCTGCTGCTGTTGGCTGCGTAGGTCTGTTATCTCCTTCTGATCCTCATCATGAAGCCTCTTCATTTCCTCACAGGACTGCTGGAGGTGATTATGTTCTCTCACCAGTTGTGTGTTCTTTCTCTTCAAGGTATCCATGTCCTCCTTCAGCTGGGACTGGTCACTCAGCAGCCGACTGTGCAACGTGCTGTCACAAAACACACACCAAAAAACACTCTTAGAGGCAAACTAACCAGATGAATTAATTCCAAGCATGCAACTCCCTTTTCCCTGAGAATTACTCATAGGGCCAGCAGAAATGACAAGCATAGGTTTTAACATGTGTTGTCATGTTTTGGAAACACCTAACAGTGAGTTTTAGCCTCCCTGAAATTTTAGACAGAAAACTAAACTATTCAAATCCAAGTAAGTTCTTAGAATAAGGAGAATTTCCTCTGAATCAGTTAGCACATGCTGTAATTTCTTCTCACCACATACTCTTAATTTATATCAGGTATGAAAAAGCTTGTAATTGTATATATAAATCTTTTTACATATGCCTAAAATATACCTGAAATTTTCAACCTTTTAAAACTCATTTTCTTCTCCTGTAAGAGGGTAAATTCTGGTCTACTATAATGAAAATAACAAAATAAACAAGTGTGCAACACAGTACAGTTTCAGGGACTACAGAACTCCTAAATAAGGAGGTTTTTACACATAAATACACAGTAGAAACCTTGGCCAGTTCCTCCCTGTTCTAATGCATTTTCATAAGTGCTTAGATCTAGGTATGTGTTAAAACTTAGGCAAAGAAAGTANTAGAAACCTTGGCCAATTCCTCCCTGTTCTAATGCATTTTCATAAGTGCTTAGATCTAGGTATGTGTTAAAACTTAGGCAAGTGAGAGATTACTAAAAGAAAGTCACAAATTATATTTTCTCAAATTAAGCCCTTTGACATTATCTTAAATTATATTTTCACTCAATAGTGAGAGTATTCAGTTGTAATTGCAAGGCATTAAGTAGGCTTCCTTGTTGGTGTCAGAATAAAGTAAAAGTTTATTTGATTACCATGTTCTAAAACTTCATGATCCAGCACAGACAGGTAAACTCTCACCTTAACTAGCTTTACTAATACTCACTGATAAAAATCCGCCTCTTTTGCTGCTTCTTCACATCTTTTTAGTGTCTTGGTGTGTTGATTCTGCAGGGACTGCAGGTCAGACATGGCCTTCATGCACTGGATCTTCAGCCTTTCGTAGTCATGGTTTGGTTTTGGACTAGGTCTAGCATGGAAAAAGATTTTAAAGACAAACATCAGGATAGAAAAAGATTTTAAAGACACTAAAAAGGCTGGGAAATTACTATGCAATAGAGTATCACACATCGGTTTATATGTATATTAGGGATTATTTTAAAAGAACTATTTCACATTAAGATGCAACCAACAGCAAACAAAAAGTCACTGACTTGAACCTCATTTTTACACTGAGATGTAACAACTAACAATGAAATAATTCTGCCTAACACAGCCAAAACCAGCCCTGAGCAAGCAGGTACCTTTCTTTTAAGCAGCCATCGTCCATCACCGAGCAGAACTGTCACTTGATACAAGAACAACAGCAGAACCCTCAGCTTTCCTGTGCCACCACCTCAAAACCCTTAAAGACTTTGCCCAGCAGAGCTGCAGCAACATCAGGGTTGAAAAGAGGGTGACAAAGAAAAGTGGGGGCTGCCTGGAGACCTGGGATGGGGAAAACTTATCCAGGCAGCAGCTGGAGGAATTGGTCCACAGCTCTCTCAGAAAGTCAGTGCTGGAACTGAGAGAAAGAATTGCAATTGGACACCAAATGCATGCAACTGTGTCAGCAGAACGTGACAACTTGGACTAATCGAGCCTCAAACTAAACTCATTTAAACAAGTCCTAATTTCACCAAGTCATTCTGCTGTATTATATACCTGATTGTTCCCATGTACTTTTTAACTCCTAAAAATGAAAGGAAAACGTGTCAGAAACCACCTCACATTTTCACAACATAACACAAACAGTATTCAAGTAATAATCAGTAATCTTCAATAAATACAGTCTCCAAAAACTTTCAGAAAGCTTAACCAAGTGAAAGCCATAATTAATCAAAAGAAAAATTCTGAATGAATTTTTACTTGTTTCTCAAGATCACTGGGAGGACAAACTTCCTGAAATAATTTACCTTGTCAAGCAATTGACCAACACAAATTATGTCTAGAATGTGTGCTCATTTACAAAGATCATAAGTCATGCTAGAAATTAAATTAGAAAAATTGTGCTTTCTTTTCCTGAAGCACTAATCTTCAAAAAGAGACTCTACATTGAATTTTTCCTCTTCTACACAGTCACTAGATTTTTGCACGTCTGAATTTTCTAGTTTCCAAACAAGGCTTCTGACAGCTCTCCCCTCTGCCATCCCCTGGGTCACTTACAACTCCACAGGCAATGAAACAAAGCTCAAAATAAAGAAGAAAACATTTGCTTTCTAATTTGACTCTATTTATTCTAATACCAATTTGCTCCTTTGCTGCACAGAACACCCTCCCCTTGCTCCCAAATGGCTTTGCTGGATGCACAGCCTGAAAAGCCATCAAGATCCTCTTTGCTACATACAAAAAAAAAAACCAGCACGGTGGCTTCTGGAACTGAAACACAGCTGGCAACTGAATCAAAATGAAAACTGTTTCACACTGCTGCAGTGGTGAGAGCTGGGAAAAAAAAAAAAAAGAACAAAGACAAAAAAAAAAAGGCAGCCACGTCTGACTCACAAACTTCTATGGGGTGTGTATGAAATCAAGGTGATTTACAGCAAACCACCTATGTTTGGGCTGCTGAGCAGCAAGGTCCTCAATTCTAATACCTCTTTTTCTCCAGAGAAGTGGGGAAAACAAACCCTAAAACCTCTTCCTCAACTGGCAAAATTCAGGAACAACTAAAAACCAAATTGATGTTAGCATCCAAATATTCAAGAAAAGGATGTCTTTTAGGGGTTTTAACTGATTATTTAGTGGTGCCAAAAGGTGTAGTGCATTCCCCATAAAATGCTAGAGATATCACTTCAACTACTTAGTGTTGCTCTTTTAAAATCCAATCCTAGTTAGCATAAGTAAAACTCAAATTGAAATGCTCACGTCCTTGACAGAACCACTAAAAACCCAAGTATTGATTGATATGAGACTGTAGGGTGAAATGACTCAAAGTAGACACCATCTGTCTACCACAGTCATTAAAATGACAACATTAATTGAAGCACAGTTTAACTCTCAGTTGAAGCATTACTGAGATCCATTAACACATGTTTGCATTAAGCTGGTAATCCTACTATTTCAGTGTATGAATTTTTAAAGGTTAACTATTAGGTCAGGCTCAAAGCTACAGGGAGAACTTGTTCTGCAATTTACCCAACCTCAATTCCACGTACCTTGTGTATCAGTCAAAGGTGTTTAAGATTATCAAAGAAAAGAGACACCAAACCATCTATTAACAATTTAACCTACCTACACAATGAGGAAGGAACAAGCAATGCCACGGGTATCATTCTGCATTCTACCTCATCTACATGAAGTAAAAAACACCAGGATAGCTGAGGCCATATGCTCTGCAGTCCTGGTCCAAGGGTTTGTGTCTCAGCAAGAAAATCAGGGAGGAATATTGGTCTGAAGTCAAAAATCAAAACACAGCCCATTCAAAGCAAACCTTTTGGCAGACAACTTCCCCAGCAACACACAGGAACATGGTTGTCCTCTCCCTGAAGGTGTTTAAGGCCAGGCTGGATGAGGCATTGAGCAACCTGGTCTAGTGGGAGGTGTCCCTGCCCAAGGCAGTGGGTTAGAACTAGATAATCTTTAAGGTTCCTTCCAACTAAAATCATTCCATGATTCTGCATGCAGTGGTTGGACTCTGGTTTAAATAAGACCACCACCAGTTTATGCTACAATGCCTCAGAAAATTCAGAAAACCAGGATTTCAGCAGCAAAGAATAGGTGTTGGTGACTATTTTTGAAGCACTGGTTCAAATGTTAACAGAACGTAAAATGCCAGCATTAAAAAGTTCAACTATTTTTCTGATACTCACCTAAAAACACTAAAAAACCTTTTGCATTCCCATGGAATTACCCCCAGCATAAATCAAGGCCAGGGTGAGACTGACATTTATGTGTATCTGATGCTGACATAAAAGCTAATGCCAACGGCAGAACCACTTTTGAGGGCAAAGTCAACCCAACAACCCAGAAATGTTTTTGTTTTTATTGCAGTTCCAGCACTATCACCAACAAATACAGGCTAGACATAAACCAGCCTCTTCTGAAAGGCTGTTTCCCAGGGTTTTCTCCTACATGAGTAGTAAGAAGAACAAGTTACAGTCTGTACAGTGCACCTTCACACACTAAATTAATCACTCACATCTTAATCACCATCACACGTGCCTGTCAAGTGACACATGAGGGCAGTGTGAGCAATCCTGCTCCTGTCCAGCAGGATGACAAGTGTTTGTCTGATTCAGCACATCACCATCCACCTCTGCACCTCCTCTTCCACTGCTCCAGACTTACTCAACACTTGCTTTGGAGAAGAGCTCTGGGTTGTGCTGCTGCTGCCAGCCTTTCTAGCCCAGCCATGTGTTTGGTGAGCTGTCACCATTCTGAAGCACATCAGCCCCTGCACCAACCCACGTTAGGTTTAAGTGACAGCCAGAAAAGCAAAAGTCCCTGTTGGCTTGTAAAATTCCCCATCTCAATAACAACCTTAGAGCTTTCAAGCTTCAGCATAACAACGTCTGGGCTTTGACTCCTGCAAGTCTGAAGATCAGTTTCATAAGAAGAAGGAATGTAAGGCTAAGTAAAACAAACATTAAAAAAACCCCAACCAAAAAAATAACAAAAACCACCAAGCTTTCAGAAACTGTAGATGTGGATGTGGAGGAGAGGATGTTTTTCTACAGAAGGAAATAAAAAGTCAACTAATAACCTTGATTCATTTCTCACTCTTCAAACATTGCATTGTTTGGAAGGCAGCATCCTTCACCTAACATTCACTCTCCAATCACTGCCCTAAGATTTATTCTGCCAAGTTGTCCTCTAAGCTGTAAACATTTATATTTTCCACAACATATAAAACCCACATTGACAGCAGAAGATTGATTTAACAATTAAAGAGGAAAAAAAACTAGGGCAGTCTAGAGGACAGCTCATCAGAACTTTATTAATAGCATCCTGGATTATGGAAAACATAAAAGCTATGAAATCCTCAATGTCTAAGCTCTATTGGCTTCAGATAAATCCCTCTCTAGAAATATGTAACTGGAAGCTATGCAAAAGACAATGACATCTGACAACCTCTTCCTCTTGTGTCCTCACATTACTTCAAGGCCCTTAAAACACAATTCTCTTAAAGTAGACCTTACAGTTCATTTGGGGAGGAAGGGGGCATTAAGGAGTAACTAAGTGTGAATAAAACGTCCAAATTTTCCCAATTCCAGGTTCACTACTTCAAATCTGGACCTTATCTCATACAAAGAGTTTAATAAATCATTAACCACAGAGATAGAGATGACTAATAAATACAATCAACAAATAAAACATTCAAGTTCAGAAAAGCTCTTCACCACGACAACACCTCCCTGAAAAATCTGTTCTTTCCTCTCATTTTTAATTCAGTGACAGACATGTCTCTTAAAGGTTTAAAAATTTCTCTCACTGCAGGCAAAAAGCACACACTCCATGAGCCCAAAGTCACATTTACAAACATTAGCAGCTCTGCAACCCTCCAAAATAAACCAGTTCTTCTTCCTACTCAATAAAACTGTTATCTACAATTAACTCATACATTTCCTCAGTACTATCTTCCTCATAGCTTATCAACCCTTGTGCCACAAAGAGCTGCCTGAGGCTGCTGGCCACTACCTGACTTTGAAGACACATTGCTTTCATTTGGCAGCACCCATGACTTCCCAGAAGAGAAGAGTTTCTCACTCTCAACATGTTTGTGCTATAAAGTCCTTCAACATATGTAATACCAGAAAGGATGTCTCCTAAAGAACACTTATTCCCCTCAACAGAAGACCAAACCTCTCCCCCTTGCACAGGAATAGCTACTAGTTTTTTTACCTCTCCTAATTTCTTCTTCCAGCCAAGCACTCAGAGCTATTTGCCTTTTTTCTCTCACGCTTCCAAAACAACAAATGTTTCAGCCACTGTTCTTTCTCTGCCCACAACATAACTCAGGATGCCTAAACAACTTGTTTGCTTTATTCTCTGGTTCACAGGGATGAGTCCTACTCCCTTTATTCCCACAGCAAAACAGCTGGAGAAAGCAGGAAGAAGCATTCCACAAGCAGCTCCCAAAACTGGATGCGTATTGACTCATCCATCACTGCCTGCATGCAGGTGGGTTACAGGATGAGCAACATCCTCGCTGTGCTGTTAGCAAGCAGGGCTCAAGACACTTCAAAACACCACTGAGGAGTAAATTGAAATGTTGCATTTCCTTTGTTTTCACCTGCAGTCATCAAAAGTTGATCCAGGAGATGAAAGTGCGAGTCGCTTGCGCAGCTCATCCCTCTCACGTGTTACTTGGCGGAGCTGATAGAGGATTGTCTCCAGCTTCTCACTCATCTGCCTCGAGTCTCCTGCAGGGGGTGGAGATGATGCTTTGCCAGTCGTACCTGACCAAGAGAGAGAAATAATTGGCAGTCAGAAAACTCCTTGAAAGAATGACACAATTTGAGCTAAAGGAAGCACCGATTTTTAAAAAATCCCTGCATTTTTGGTTGCAAAATCCTGACCAAAAATGAAACAAGCCATGGAAGTTTTCATGAGTGAGCTGAAAGAACAACTCCAGCTCAGACAGATGTCAGACTAGCAGAAAGGCTTTATGTGTGCAGTGAGTTAAGTCTGCATGAGTAGGTTCCTTGCTTTCTCATGAACTTAAAAGTTCCCTGAAAGGCAAGGCAAGACTGCAGTCACAATTGCAAAGACTCCAAAACCACCACAGTGACAGCTGCAAAGTCATTTCCAATGAAGAACAATGTGCTTGCTTCCAAAAAAAGAGAACAAGTAGTAAATTCCACCCACATCAGCTTAACCCAGAGACTGCACAAGGACTCTCCTCCCATTTCTTCATCTAGAAGCACTGACACACTACTCTACTGTGCTCTTCTACCAACATTTATTTTTAATACAATTCCATCCTTTCACATGCTGTAGTTTATCACTACACTATGCAAAGATTTGATTAGCTGACAAATCATGAGAAATAATCTTAATTTTTAAAACCCAGAGGCTAAGACAAACATGATACAATCACTACACACATTTCCTCCAAGGAAGAGTTTCATGGGATCTTTTAATTCTTAACTTTCTTAATATCAGAGATGAACAAAGATGCCCACTGTCTTCTCAGACAGCTACACCAATACAAAGGGGTTGTCTTCCACATGAGAGATGAGAGGGTGGCATGTTGTGTTGCATGGTACATTGACAATTAAGTCAACTGTAATTACATTTCTGTCCATTTTAATCCCGGGCACATGAGAGCAAACTCAAAGATATAGGTCACAGATGTGAAAGTTAAAGGCTTAAATACACACAGGAGATGACTATTTTCTACTCAAAAGAGAATTTCTAGAAATGATTCACATAATTATATATTTGAAACAAGTTGCCAACATATGTAACTTTCTTTTAGGATGTTTATTTTGCTCCTTTTCTAAATGAAAAAACAAAAGCAAAGAGTACATTGACAACAGTAAAATAACACTCTCTGATCATTGTCTTTTCAAAGAAATAATTTCAAACATAGCAATTTCTCTTGATCAGTGCTAACGAGCTGCAAGGATTGCTTTAACTTTAAAACCCATTTCAGGAAGGTACTGAAGGATGCAAAACACTCCCTCCAACTTTTAAGTAAAATTACCCCTGCTTTAAAGTTCCCACACTAAAATAACTGCAGGGCTGGGGCTATCACACACACAGCATCTAGAATAAAAGGATCCTTGTTCTTATTCCTTTCAGCTGTTAGTGTAATTCCATAATGAGAATTTATGAGCACAGGCTGTTCTTTTTATCTAACTATTGCATAATAATGTATGTAAATGCTCTAATAGCAAAGGGAAGAAATTAAAAATTGCAGGAAGGCCCATGCTCCCTAGAAAGATGCCAACATCACTGAAAATTCCCAAAGGAGGCTGAATCTAAGCTTCCTACTACTGTTTTGTTTTACTCCCCCATCTAGGTGGATTCTAGATGGACCTCAAACATTCAAAATTAGTTTATTCGTTTTTAATTATTCTTATTCTTATTAATTTATTCTCTTTTTTTTTTCCTAATAAAAGAATTTATCTGCATATTTAAGGCAAGATTATAAAGAAATCAGTAATACTATAAATGCTCTATCCAAAGCTTATTGTACAGGAAATAAATGGACGGGAGGGGGGGAATAACAGATGAAGAAAACCTGAGTGTGTATTCATTTGGAATAGTTTGAACAACTCAGTGGGAAGAAAATGTCATAAATTAGAAGGTAAAAGCAGACAAATTTAACTGAGGTACTGACATCTGCATGGTCATAAGTACATTCAGAGGCTGAGCTGACACATCAGCTCACAGAGCAGTGAAAAATTCCCCTTCCCATCCTTAGAAAAGGAGCTCAAAAGCTTCTCTCTCATCCTGGAGCTGCCTGTGAGCAAAGATGCACTACAAAGCACAGTCAACAGGGTTTCTCTTCAAGCACAGGAAGAGGTGGGGAGTAAAGACTTCTGCCTGATGTAGGAAAATGCATGCTAAAATATTTACTTTCTTTCAATAATTCATGAGGACCAGAATAGGATTACTTATCAGCAGTTATCATTTAGCTGCATTTCCTCAGATGTATGTTTTGAAGTGGTCTTGAAATAGCAGAGCACAGAGCAGAACTACACAGAGGTGAAATAAAACATGAGTCAAAATCAAGCAGCATTTCACAGAGAGAAAAGTACCAAGTAAAATAATGAACTGTGGACACAGTTTCATCTGACAGACAGAAAACCTAATAGGTTATGAAAGCAGTGGATCATGTAACATGCAAGGACAAAAGAAGGGGTATTTGTTCTAATGCAGACTATAACAAACTAAACAAAACCACCAGCTTGGAAAACAAACTTCCAAATTCACTAAGTTTAAGGACACTGTGTAACAACTACAACCTACAGCTAACAAATTTGGTGGCTTCAGGATGAGATATTGCACAAGTAAGGGGATATTTAGCAGACATCATCTACAGAAAATATTTGAGAAAACAGGCCCTTCCATCTTTCCTTACTGGTCCAGAAAATTATCTGCTGAGATCCACAAAGAACATCTGGTTCAAGAAGGGATCTCCCAAAACCAGTTCCTCAGGACTGCATAATTAAAGTCTAATTTCATGCTTGGTGTGTATTCACCTTAAAAAAAATACAAATGTGACAAGACTGAGGGCACTACACAAAACTTTCTTTGAAAGGGGATCTTTACTCTGTGTTCTTTTCCTCTGGTCAAGTGGGAGAGCAGCCAGTGACTGTCACATAAAGCTCTGTTACTGGTTTCTGCCCAGTTCCTAAGTGATGCTGTTGCTCTGTGCTTGGCACACCAGGCACTGAAACTCCCTAAATAATTATTCTGATGTCAGAAACAGCTTTGTTCTGAGACTACACCAGGCACAGGGAGTGGGAAGATGAAGGATGCTTCTATTTACACACAAAAATCTTTGTTATCAGCCAATAGAGCAAAGAGAAAGGAAATATAGAGAGAACACATTCCTTTAGGGGAAAGAAGGTGGGGCTGAAGTACAATGGGGTGATGCAGGGATTGTAGCAGTTTGTATCATACCTTTTGTGGAAAACAACAGTATTAGCTCTTAGCTCCATAAAACCTACCTAGTTTGCATGCAAAACATGACTTTTATTAGTACATGGGAAAGAAAAGGAAGGAAGCACAGAGAAATAAGAAAACATTGTCAACCAGATTTTGAATCATGAGGAAAATACATAAAACAAGCCTCAAATGAAGAGTGATTCAGCATTTCTATTTACATCCACAAAGAAAAAAGGCAGGTACACCTATGGTCAAGGTGAATAAACCTACAAAGAAGAGTTTCTTCTCCAAAGCTGCTACCTTGCTGCTACACAGATAGGAAAACTGATTGTTCTACCACATGCAAATGAGGTTTGGAAGCTCATTCTTGATGAATCCCTTGAACCCAAGTAGGAAGAAAAGAGAAAATAAAGCTGGGGTGACAAGAAGTGCTCAGGATAGATTGTCTCTAAAAACTCTTCTCTGCACCATGAGTTACTTCACTCCTTATATTAGGACTATGACATTACTGAAGACTGAGAAAACCCCATCATATCCTTTTGCTCCCCATAGAGAAGCCACTCCAAAACCATTCATTCGTGCTGCTGCTCTGTGCTTAGACTTTAATGAGAGACTCAGAACTGCAAATTTACCCAAGACTTGGGCACACCAGGGGTTTATAGAGTGATAAAAAGATGTCATCTCATCTTTCCCTCTTCTCTTCCAAATCTTAACACTATGTTAGGATATATATAACCAGGACTGAGCCCAGGGTTTCTTAGAATTATCTTTTAAGAACAGTCATCTTACAATTATTTAAGCTTAGTTCTCAGATCAGGGTCTTTTTCTGGATACTAAGCCCATCGTTATATATAGCAGCTTGATGAATTAAATCTGAAAACCAGGATAGCTATAAAACACGTATCTAAAGGCTATAAAAGCCATAAAATTATCTCAATTTCACGACATCCTGGTTTACTTGGAAGTATGTCAAAAAAAAAGATCATTTAATTAAGAATGTTGGCAGCAGAAAGCACCTCTAATAATAGCTAGGCTGGCTAAGCTTGGGAAGGCAAGATGAAGCAGAAGGACATACCATTCTCTAGTTACTTTTGTGAATTACAGAGTCCAAAGTCTATGAATGAAAGATGGTATTATCTCTCCTAATTAGAAGATGCTAAAATTCACCCTCTGCTTTTTTATCTCGGCACGTGAGTGGCCTGAATACCTTCCTTATTTATTCAGAAAGGTCAAATGCATAAGTGTGTTGCTGAGCTGCTTGACAAAAAGAAATAAGGCAGATCAGAAATAAATACCTGCTAAATATTGATAAAAACCAGTGTTTCAAACTAAGGAATAATAATAAAATTGATCCTTTTTTTTTTGTCCCATGAGGAAGGCACTTGTGAGTGGAGAAATTAAAAGATATTGCTTTCCATGAGTGCATGTGCACACATAACCATCACACTGAACATATTCCAAACCTTATATACTCTCCAAAACATGAGCTATTCAACATTTTTTTCACTGATAAATTCATTTCACAAGCAAAAATTGTGATTTTCACTGCACAGACCTACCCCTGTGAAAACAATTTCCAATGGGATGGGGGCAGGGAAGGGAAAAGATATGTGTAAAATTCCTCAAGTATTATAGCAACTGAGTATTTGTTGGGTTTCCATTCAAAGTCATCACAGGAGTGTGATCTTGATAAAAATCAAGGTAACATGTCACAGCTTCCCATATTTCCAGCAAATAGATCAGTCAACCCTAAAAATCTTGTTCCAGCATGCTGGAGTTAAAAGTTCAACTCAATGACAGCAACAGATGCCTGCCCACATCTTTAAACAGACAACTGACTTGTCTGCTGCTGTCAGGGAAGTCTACAGATGCCTGACACAACTCTGGAACTTTAAATATGCAAGAGCCTACATTCCTCATCCAAGGCAAGTCACTTTTACAAAGATTTCACAATAAAAGTATTTATCTAGGTAAAGAAGGAAGAAACCAAGAACTTATAGAACTATTCCAGGATTATCTTATTGTTAGAGATCTTCTGTCCACACTTATTTCTCAACTACTTTGGCTAGTTTCTTAATATTTTCTCTTTCCTAATGACATTAAGGACCAAGAAAATGAAGCAACTCAATGCATGAAGGAAAAACAGGGTTAAAAGTCTTTAGCCACCTCCAAAAGTTTAAAAGACTATGACCCTGAATAATAATATTTTCAATTTCTATTAAGTTTGCAACACTATAACATGCATTTATATATATAAATATATACACACATACCTATATATATTTACATGAATGCTTGGATAAGCCAAATGTTGCCATTTTTACATAGTTTTACTAAGTAACTCCCAGGGTAAATAAATAATTGAATGTATCCAGATGTAACATTTCTATTGGCAACAAAGAAAACAGTCATGAAAAGGCTTAACTCGCATTATTCAAAAAAAGGTGTATTTTTCCTGGAGAAAGAGATATGGTTATACCTTATAGCTTGACTTCATTGATATTATGACCAGAATCTCTCTACCCTGCCTGAAGGCAACCATAAAAACTTGCTTTCCTGTTTCCCAAAAAAGAGATGTTCATCCAGTTGTAAGATTCATGCTTTACTCACCAACACTGCTCAAGGAACTGCTGCTTTCAGAGTCAGATGGCATTATGGACAGCACACTGTAAGTAGACCCTAAAATAAGAAAAATAAAGACAGTATTAGTTATTTTTTCTCCCTTTTCCTTTGCCCAGAACAAGCTAATCACTCATTTTCTTGATAATGTAGATGCCAAACACCCTAAATAAAAGAGAATACATCATTAACACAAAATAGAAAAATCATAAGTTGCAAATTAACATTGCACTGTGTGGAGTAGGAAGTAATTTTGCATGAAATTATAAAAATGAGTTCATCACAATGGTTATTCCAGGCACAATGAAAATAGTTTCATCTCTACATTATGAAGGCTATGATGTGTGACAATACTCAGAATCTAGCTTGATTTTATATAATTTTACAACTACCAGCTCCTATTTCATCATGTAACTGATTTGTATTCTCATCCTCAAATCATACTTAAGGAAATTTCATTTACTTCCCTGGTAAATAATTTTTATTTAAATCCATTTGCAGCTTTCAGTGGTTACCTTAAAAGCAAGGACCCACAAAGCTACCTGCAGTTAGTGATGACAGCCTATTAATAGATCAATAGACAGAGGAACCTTTTATTTTAGTTATTTTTGAAGTATACTAGATTTCAGTTACCTGAAGAACTAGAAAAACAGGTCCTGCTTCAAAATCTTACAAGCTAAGCAGCTCCACCATCCCTCACAAACAGGATAAGCATAGTGCAGTAAAGACAGGGAGGGATTATTTGTGAAAACCACTTGAAATCTGATGTATTTTCAGCACCAGCCAGGATGCTAGACATCCCTAACATCAAGCTCCAAGACTTGATTCAACACTTCCATGAGTTGCTTTCCTACAGTTTTCCTTACTTGTTTCAATAATTGGCTCTTCCAGTCTCTCTGACTCGAAGAAATGAAAGATGAAGAGCAGCACAGGATTAAACACATGGATCTACCTTTGAAATAAAGAAAGGACAGGCTGAAAATCAAAAAAGAAATCCTAGTTTTTGCTCCTTTCCTCTACCATGACATCTATACCAATAGTTACACAGCAGTAACAGCAAAGTGAATTTGAAAAAGCAAAACATACTTTGAGTTTGATCTCCAGCTATCAAAACTGACACAGCCCTCAACTTCAATGGGGTGTGTTTATTTCTCTTGACAAAGGATGGGGTAGTTAAGAAAGGTTGATGGAAACTGGAAACAACCCAGATTACAGCGTTCCCATTGCCTTTATGAGGAGGAAAACTGCTTGAGGAGCTTGAGATCACGAGGATGTGCCATGCTCTCTGAGGCTATGCTTTTCTTGGCAGCCAAGGTTTGTCACAAACCCCAAGACACATCACTTCTTGCAAGTTGTGTGTTGTTTAGACATTAAATGCTGACCTCCTGCAAAACCTTCAAGAGGGCATTTGCTGCCATCCATGCCACCTTCATTTCAAACGTTTCAATCATTTACTTTTAAGGATGAGTAAACTTGAAGAAAAAAGGCACAAACTCAGCAGTAAAACAGCAGCAGAGGTCACAGAAGCAAAAGTTAGCTGTCTCTCACCTCATCTGCTTTTAAACTCTGCACAACAACACTCCCACAATAATGCAGTATAAAATTATCTAACTTTTAGAACATTAAAAGGATTTTATCAATGAAGCAGCTAAAAACCTACAATTTTTATTTCCTAAATGCCTCAGTCCATAACAGCTCTGCAGAGATAGTGAGGGTCAAAAGGTTTGCTTGCCTTCTAGAACAAAGAAAACATTTTACATCAATATATTAATAAAATACTAAGATACCAGCTATTAAAAGTGTGGGTTTGGAAAAGACAGCTCCTTTAGTGCCAAAGCACTTTCAGTTCCGAGCAACTGAGAATAAACTCTTGTGAAGGACAGAACACTTCACATGGGAACATACAAACATTTTGGCACCTCTCTCTGATATGTTTAGTAAAAACCAGCACTGGTGACAGAACAACAGATCAGACTGATTCTGATTTAATATGACAATTTCTTTGTAGGTTTGGATTCTGACAAGGCAAGCAACTTGCCAGAGGCCAGAGACATCAGTAAAGAAGCCCTGAAGTTCTCAATTGTCAGTCATCAGTCAAGAAAAGCATTTGTTCTTCAGCTGTTAAAAACAACCCTAGACATGAGTACCTATAAAACTTCTATTTTCTCAGCAACATCTGTTCAAAACACTTCATACTAGAATAAAGCCAGTTAATAATACTTTTAATCATGTTTTTCTAACTACCTTCTCCAACCAAATCTACACTCCTTGCTTTATTTCTTTTTTTCTTTAGCCATGAGGCAGTAGAGTGAGCAATAGATGATTCCTCCAGGTCCCTTCCAATCCCAAACCATTCTGTGATTCTGAGAGTTACACAGAAAAAATATTTACAACCAACTGTTATAAGAAATCTGAGTCACTGGAGTACTGTACATCTTACTACAATGTGAATTATGAATGGAAGGGGATGTTGGTACCTTCAATGAAAAAAAGAAAACAAAACAGAAGAGTGGCAGTGAGAAAGGTAAGAGCAAAGAGACAAGAAAATAAGGTAGGAGGCAATTTTTCTACATAAACACTTGCAGCTGTTCAATTATTTTGGGACAAATCATCCACTTCACACAAGAAAAGTATAAAAAAGATAAAAAATCTTTCCAGAACTGAATTGATTCACAAAACACACAAAAAAACAGTGCTGCAGTTGACAGCATTCAAGCTGTTCTGCCATGGACATGATGCTCTAATAAATGCCTTACAGAAGTGGGATAAAAGCATTTAAAAGCCAAATTATCATGTGGTTTTATTAGCAGGGCAGCAGCTATTACCAACGCTTAATTGGAAGCAGGGGTAAAAAAAAAAATTTACAACTGCTTAAAAAATTAACAAAACCACACCCAAGTATATCAGGTCAGCCAGAAATAATGTCCCTCGCTACTTTCCAGTCCTTCATTTCTTTCTTTGCCATTTCTAAAATGACTAATTTAATCTCTTGCACTCTGGGAAACCACATCAGAAGTGATTAAATACATCCGCTGGAGCTGTAGGACCAAAGATGCAATCATAATTGCTGCAGCCATTACTTATTCAAAAAGTCCTGCAGCAATTCAGGTTCTGAACCAGAAACAACTGCTTTAACCTTTGTCTTCTTGCTTCTTGACTGGGATGGCTTTTAACTCTACTTTAGCGAGTGCATTTTGTCTCCACAAGTCATTTGTCTCCAACACTCCATTTCAGCAGAGAACTGCAACAGCAAACGACCATGCTTTCCTCTTCCAGCCCTGAATTTCCATTAGGCAGTGCAGTGAGATGGGTGATGATTTTTCAACAGTTATTTTAAGGCTAAGAGCAACATATCCTGCTACTGTGAAAATATGGGCATGCAGACTTGTGTTACTCAGATTCTGGCAAAGGAATAACTTGCAGTTTGCAGAGCTGCCTCTGCACACTGCCTTCGCTGCAAGCTTTCTTGCAAGTGAAATGCATGTTTTTGTAGGCTGATACTCAAAAGATGGAGAAAAGAGTAAGTGGCTCCAGATTCTTTAACCCTCAGCATTTACGACAGATAAGGAAAAGCAGAAACTAAAGAAAATCTCAGCATAACTACAATAGAGGTAGATAAAATCAACTATTATGTATTTCAGCTCATCTGGGATTATACAGGTGAGTCCTAACCAATGCAAGAGTGCTGTCTTATTCCCATGTGGTATTAGAGCCAACCCCTTATTAAAAACAAAAGGCAGGAATAATTATAATTAACTATTTCTAATATAGCTGCATTAACAATGCCAGTTAATCTATTCTGGAAGTATCTAAGCTCCTCCTGTCTTTCTATTTCATTATTTGAAAAGGAAACAGAAAAGACATCCAAGTGAAATCATCTCATCTAATATCCACACAATCACAGAATGTCAAGGATTGGAAGGGACATCAAGAGATCATCTAGTCCAATCTCACCAGCAGAGCAGGAACACCTACACCACATCATATATTCCTTGTCTCCTTGGCAAGTTGGCTTTTCCCTCAACACTCTACTTCAATTAATGAAATAAAATTAAGGTAGAATAAAGCAAACAGCCTTTTTACCCCCCTCTTATTGCTGTAGGGTAGGGAATCCTGGTGCCAGCAATAGTTCCCTATTAAAAAAAATATATATATATATTCTGTAGGTACAGCATCCAAGATTCTGCTCAAACAGATATAAGTTCCCACAGTGCTCAGGCAAAAGACTTCTTCAAGATAGCTGCATTTAAAGGACAATCATCAGAAGTGTGTGGATGGTACCAGCAGGCACCAAGTGCTGCAGACAAAGACATTATCAAATCTGACACAGTAACTGAGGTCCCCTCTTAAAAACTGGACAAATTGGAGCAAATAGCCTGTTTTTCAGGAATTTTCCAGAAATGAACAAGTTTTCACAAAGGTAACTGCCTCCCCAGGCACCTTCTCAAAGTCCCTCACTAATATGGCCTCAAAGAGAGGAGGGAGAAGTTAATGGTATTGATGAAGGATGTATTTGAACCCTGAATTGTATTTTTTCAGAAGACAAACACACAGATAGACAAAAGGAAGCACACCTACCCCCTCATTTGAATAGTGCAATTATCTATGTCCTCAAGTGCTCTGCTGCACCGAGTGATTTTTTTTTCCACAGAAGCCTATTACCTATGAACTATTTACAAAAATAATTTGGTGCAGAAACCCCCCAGGGCTAAACTTCATGCCTCTTCTGGTTCCAGCCTCACCACCCACAGGAACTGCTCATCCCTGCCCAGAGGTAGCCTTGGGCTTTGAGGATGGCAGCGACAGGCTGACAACCTCCTCCGCAGGCAAAGGCACTGCTGGAGTGTGTGTGAGCACATCTCTTCCCCCTGACAGGCACAGGGAATAACTATCACAGGAAAATGTTGCTTAAGCTTCCTGATGGCAAAAGGAACACGTGTAAAGGCACACGACATCTTCCCCCATGTACCATACAAACCCTCTCTCTACCTGGGAGCTCAGAGCAAAGGAGGGTAGAAGAAAGGGAAGTCATCTGGAAGCAATTACAGCCTGCATTCCTCTCTCCCCCTTTTTGCCTCTTTTCTGCAGGATGTGAGCACTCCTACTTTTCCTTCTCCCATGCTCGTGGCAGGGCAAGGACAAGAGCCTGTTCTCAGCCACATGATGCCCTGAGCTGCTGAAAAAGTTTGGTTGCTTCCATATTCCCAGATGCTCTTTCTTCTTCTACCTAATTCCTCGGTGACAGACCCGTTTGGAGACTAAATCAGAAACTAGAGAGAATTTTTCCTACACAGAAATACTATAGACATGTTAGGTGAGCCTTTTAGCTTTTCTCTTATTATTTTTTGATAAAGTGACTGCAACTGCTGCAACTCTAGCAAGACACCAAGTAGCTACAGACTTAAAAATGACTTAGCTATGTTCTGTCATTACTTTAAGGCCAGGCTGGATGAGGCATTGAGCAACCTGGTGTAGTGGGAGGTGTCCCTGCCCATGGCAGGAGGTTTGGAACTAGATCTTTAAGGTTCCTTTCAACCCAAACCATTGTATGACTCTATTCTATGATTCTCATTCCTATTCACGTCTGAGTTACAAAGCAAACAACTACAGTGAGCACACTAAGAACAACTGGGAATTTAAGGTGCTAGCAACAACCAGGCAGGTCTTAGGAATGGGAATATCGTTTTGAAAAGCCAAATATTCACCATAACATCAACCATAAAGATGGGAAAAAGTTCCTGCAATACTCACAGCCAAATGCTCCATCAATTCTATAAAGAGGCAAGTATTAAAGGAGACAAATAAAGCATCCCACTTGATAAAAGCACTTGACTCCCTCCTACTAGTACTAGGATGAATCCCTATAAGCACTCCTAGAAGTACAAACACTAATCATTCCTATTAAACACTTCATGTTTGGACACACTAGATCAGCATCAACTTGTTTTCGAGATGAGAGGATGTTATCTCCTTGGTTCCTCAGTTTGCTGTAAGAAGGGGGAATATTTCCACCAATTAAATGATCACCTGCTGGTTCCTGACTGCATGAAAATTATGTGCCCTCTGGCCAGTGAGGTTCAGAACTCATCAGAAACATCACGTTGGCAGAGTAGGGCTTGGGATGTTTCCCCTACACACAAGCAATTGCACGTTGATCGCCCACACAAATTAGCAGCAGATACAAGAGAGCAACATCCAGCAGTGATAACTGCTAGAAGGGAGCTAAAAGGAACAGAAGACTCAACATTTCAAAGAAATGCAGAAGATAAACATTCCAACTGAAAGGCTATAGATCAAACAGCCAGGCCATCATGTTTTACTGGCACACATAGAGAGACATGGGAATTCGCTTTTGTGTTTTCAGAAGTACAGTAGGTCTCACAAATCATTCCCCTCCCATCAGATAGGGAAGAAAAAAGAACAGCAAGCAGAACCAGTAGAAACAGGGTATGATGCAGATCAAAGCTATAACCAAAACTCCCAGAAAGGCAGAAGAAGAGCATAAAGGAAAAGGGAGGAAAAGAAACATTACTCTAAATCTCTCACATCCATTCTCCATTTTCTTCCCAAAACCAAGCAGAAACCCAAAGAAACAGATGACAAAGACCCCAAAACCTACTCAGCAACAAAGCAACCACTCGACTTTCCAATACCTTTCAGCCCAGCTCTACAGTAATACATTTTTGCTTCTGCTCTCTTCCAACTCATCTTCAACCCCTGCTCCAAAGATTACAGGTTGATTGGACAGACAGTATCTCATATATGCTGCTCCCAAGTCCTCCCAACCCAGCAAAGCTTTATCATTATCACGTTGCTATTGTCTTTCTCATCAAGTTGGTGTTCCACAAACAGGTCTCTGATTAAAGCCAGACAAGTTTGCTTAATGACCCCACTCATTATCACTTGGTTCCAGATGCTGCCTGCATAACACTTGATTTTCATTTTATTATAGCCATAATGCTGCACTCTCCAGCATCACTTTTGGGATGAGTGAGACCAACAAGCAAGTGCTTGTGAAACTAAATGAGCCTTAAGCTTGAGTTAATGCAAGCTCAGAAAGAAATTAGAATAACAAACTACCCAAGAAAAAGAGAAAAACACAAGGAAAGTGTTACTAGAAGCAGCCACACTACTTTTCCAAGCACTGCATGTGGACCAACATATATTCCATGCACATTTATCAAACTACCTAGCTTAATCCTTATGATTTTTTAAAAATACTTGTTAATGCTATAGGGGGAAAGGAGGAGGGAGCTGAAGAAATTATACTTATGCACACTGAGCAACCAGGTATTTCTGGTACTCTTATTAGTCAAGCTACAGAAATCTGCTTGTATTAAAGTGGCAAGAAGATACAAAATTAGCACAAACAACCCTGAATAAATGCAACACAAGCTCAGGTCTTGCATGCAAATCAGTTTAGACACAGGTTCAAAATACTTCCCATGCTCCCTGGCATAGAAATAATCTTATAAAGCAACGTCTCTGTAGCAATTCAAACTACTCATTTTCCAAATCCCTGGAATTGTAGGGTCTAAACAACTCAAATTACTGCTTTTCCAAATCCTTGGAAATGCATGTATCAATATTTTCCCATTTTAAATACTATTTTCTTGATACCAGGGCATTTAGCCACACAGATCTGGGGAAGGTATCCTGAAATTAGAAGTCATCCTTGCCTAAGACTTGGAGAGAAGCAGTAGAAAAATAATTTTAAAGAGCAAAGAAACAAATAGAAAAACAAACCTAGGAAGTGTTTACAAGAAACATGACTTGTATAAGCTAAAACCTAAGCAGAAGACCTGAGAGGACACAGATTGAGTGCTACCACAGCCAGAAGCCATCACCACACCACAGGAACTACACACCAGGCATGGGCAGACACCTTCATAGCTCAAACCAAACAATACACACCATAGATAATCCCCTGGACTTTGTGCTATGAGTGGAAAATGAAATTCAGCCCACAGGCTTCCCTAGGGCACAAGTGGCTGGTCCCTACACAGCCCAGCCAGCCACAAGGGGCTGTTGTTATGAGGCAGCAGCAGGGTGGCAACTGAACCAGTTGGCCCAGTTATCCTCCCTTGGTCTGTGGGACAACAAAAGCAGGCTGTGACCTGAGCAGACAATTGGGATGTGCTGGTGTAGAGTTACAAAGTTGTAAGAGGTCACTCATGAATGACTTTTCTTACCGCAGAACAACCCCTTTATTACTGGCTTCCTATTGAAAATAGCCTTCAGGTTCCCCCCAAATCTAGGGAAATAATTACCATACCAAGTTGGGGGTTTTTTTCCTATAAAATGCTTTCTGCATAATTAAAGTCCATTAGATGTGCTAAGTAGCTTCAATGTACTGAAAATCTATAGTTCTTAAAGGATAAATACTAGGTAAAAATGACAAGTGAGACACTGATGAAGAAGATGGCAAGAAGCTGTGGAGCAAAGACAAAAAATATTAAAAAAAATAAAAATCACACACTATTGACAAAGACACTCAAGCTACATAAATATAGTACAATGTTCCCTTCAAAAAGTACAACCAAAAGAAAAGAAAGTTGTTCAATTTTCTACATATCCTACAACCAACAGTTTGAACTGTAACTCCTAATCAAGAAATCTAGCTCTGTCAGTGTCTCCATCATCTAATCCACCATGTGGCACTGCTTTTTTCAGCAGATCAAATCCCACCATGCTGCTCCAGAAGGACTAATGCTGCTGTCCAAGGCACAACTTCCTCTTCTGAACCCCAGTTACAAAGGTAGAAGCAAAACTAACAAAAAAAGACCAGAAGCAAGCAAAAATAGGGCCAAGACACCTCTATGCCTCACCAGTCTTTCAATCAAATAAAGAGAATTAAGTTCTTAGATGATCCAGTAGTAAAAAAGGCTCCAGAAATGCTCAAGATGACTTGCAAATGAGAAATTAGCTCAGAGACAGATACTATGAAGCGTCATAACCAAGTCAAACACTGACCAGGTGTAACATCACCTTTAACATCAGAATTATTTAGCTGTGGCAAAACAGACCTGTGTAGATTGCTACCAAATGGCAAAATGCATCAGAACTTTGTGTTGTGAATGGCATTTTATAAAACAAAAAGGAAAACCAAGTTGTGAACACTTACAAGCAGTATGGAAACCTGCAGATATCCATATTGTCAAAATCTACACGATGTCCTGGGTAAAAAATAACTTTTCCTTATTTTAAAAGGAACTTTAAAATAGAAAGTTACAAATAAAAACACAGAAACCCTGAGCTTTGAAAAATACTTCCATGCTTTGCCTTCACTCCAAGATATTCTAAGATCATTCTCCTGCAAGACCTTCAAGGAAACACCAAGCCAAGGCATTTCACTTGCAAATGCTGCCAAACAAAGTAGAACACAACTCACACTATGAGAAAGCAAATTTTGTTTGCAAATTACCCTAGCAGGAACTCAGGCACTGGTTTAACAACATCAGGGTCAGACTTAATCATCACAACTCATGCAAGCAGCAATACCCTTGCAAAACCCAAGAGAGGAAGTGTTTCTGTGCTTAAAAAGAGCATATGTTTACGTACTTGCTTCAACTCTACTGGACCTCTTAAGTGATGCAGTGGTGATGTTTTAATGAGGATGTTCTTGCTTGTATTTTTCCTTTTAATTTTTTTTTTTTTAAAAGACAGAGGGGCAAGGTGGGCTAGATTAGATGTTAGAAAAGGTTCTTCACCATGAGGGTGGTGAGACACTGGATCAGGTTGCCCAGAGAGGTGGTGGAGGTCCCATTCCTGGAAACATTCAAGGTCAGGATTGCTGAGGCTCTGAGAAACCAGATCTAGTGCAGGATGTCCCTGTCACTGCATGGGGTTGGACTAGATGGTCTTTGAAGGTCCCTTCCAACACTGTGATTCTATGATTCCTCATAATTGTGGTTGTGTAAGAAGTCACATATTTTCCAGGGAAAAAAAAAAAGTGATTTATTAGACAAAGTAAAATCTTAACGCACTCAACTCAGAGAGAGTTAGTGTATTCATATCAAAATCATAGCAATGAATCTCAAAACATAGCAACATAGTGTGTTTCCTAGCATTCAATAATCTTTGAAATTTTCCTGTCATCATGAGAAGTCATTTCTACTTGCTTTTGCCTACTAATTAAAAAGGCAAAGAGCAGTAAGCAAGACGACAGAAGGCAACAGTAAAATTAAGAGAGAAATAAGCCAGATGGTAGGGGAATATATTTATATATACTTAAATTATTCTCAAATTATGAAGAAGGAAAGATCAAAATGTTTTCATTTGCCCTATAATCAGAGTTCCTTGAGAAAAGGGTATTCAGATAATTTTATGTAAAGTGGATTGCAAATTCTAATTAAGATAGAGCTGTAAGCCAGGATCCTCTGTCATACAATTAATCTTAAATCCAACCTCTAGCCGAGCAGGGTACAGATGGAGTCAGACAGATGTAATTACAAAGTCCATCAGCAGTAAGCCACTGGGAGAGGCTGCAGCCTTTCCTGTATTTCTTCTTTGCCCTGGGAGGTATTTTGTCAAAATACACCAGGAAGACACAGCTACTGTGATCCAGTCACAGCACATAAATATGAGCTTTAGCTTGCAACATGTAGTTTAAGGCACTAATTTTGAAATTAATGACTGTATTTCTGTGAGCTTCAACAGTGCTGGAGTAGGTACTGCAGTTCCAGCTCAGTTTCTGTCCTTCAGCATGAATTAACTCCTCCTTACCCTGCTTCAGACCTTCCCAACTATATGAAACTGCATTTTGCCATCATTCTGAACCTGTAGAGTGAGATAAATTGTTGGAAAAAGTATCATTTTGAATATAAATGCTTAGAGAAATAAGGGCTAGAGCAGCTCCCTCATGAGGACAGGCTGAAGGAGTTGGGGTTGTTGAACCTGGAGAAGAAAAGGCTAAGGGGTGACCCCATAGTAGCATCTCAATACCTGAAGGGGGATATAGAAAGACTGGGGTAGGACTTCTTGGTAGGATCCAGGATGGCAGGACTAGGAGGAATGGATGCAGATTGGAAGAGGGCAGATTTAATATCTGGATCTAAGAAAGAAGTTCTAACTGGGAGGATGGTGAGACATTGGAAGAGGTTACCCAGAGAGGCTGTGGATGCCCCCTCAATCCCTGGAGGTGTTTAAAGCCAGGCTGGATGAGGCACTGAGCAGCCTGGTGGGAGATGTCCCTGCTCATGACAGGGGAGTCGAAACTGGATGATCTTGAAAGTCCCTTCCAACCCAAACTACTCTCTGATTCTATAATTTCATAATGCATGACCTGCTCTCCCCATAGTGCTCATATTAGCTCCCTCCAAGTGACAGAAATGCTTCTGAAAAAGTCTTCACTTTGCTGCTGCCACTGTAATCCATCCATTCATGGAAATCAGCAGTTGCTGCCAATTTTGAGGAGAGAGACAAAATTACCCTGTTCCACCCAAGAAATAACTTCTCACTTGAAAGTGAACTGACATTTTTTACACTCAGAGAGCAAAGTTTGCAACTCCATCTCTGATGATGATGTAGGAACTAAAACTCAACTTTATTTCTAGTATTTCACATTTTCTTACAGCTTGGAGAAGAATATCCAATAAGCACCGTGAATCACACCTGGTTTGACATTTTCCACTAACACTAACCCATGAACATGCTTTCTCCTTAGTATCTCAAAACAGTATTAAAGTTGAACATATTAAAGGTTAATATGCTTCCATTTCATATCTGTGGGTAGCATCTGAGCACAGGAAAAATAAAAATTAAAATTATATCTTCACATAATGCAGTCAACTCACATTCCATCATCATTTGTGAACCATTTGCATATCAGAAAATAGCAGCAAAGGTTCCACCATGGTTTTCCCACCCAAGCTGAGGAAATCAACCACATCTCCCATGCAAAGGGCTTTTTGTATTAATTTTACACAGGAGTTGAGAAAGTATTCATAAAATACTTATGTAATGGAAGTCAAATCCAGTAAAACATTTGGAGGCAAACTCTTAACTGCAGGGTCACAAACTGACAAATTTAAGAACACACTGAAGTTAAGGGTATTCAGACATATTTTCAATTATGGATCTCTCCATCTCTGGTCAAGTACAAGCCCTGGATTTCAGTTCAGCAAACATCCTGATGCTTCATTTTTGTGTTCAAACTAAACCAAAACCAGAGGGTTTTTTAAACTTTTGTCACTTGGCAGTAAACTTTTGTCACTTGCAGACTGTAACTAGGATAATCTCAAGTTGGCTGGAGACTCTCACCTACAGCTCCAGGAACACCTGAGCTGCAAGGCAGGTTAAAAACAGTGTTAAATACTACCCCCAAGCCTGTAAAAGATCACTTAGCTCTGCAAACAAGCTGATGTCTTAAGCAAGCACATATAATTGCCCGAGATCTATTTTTTTTTTCTCCCCTCTTACAGAATTCCACCTGGTTTTCATCACAGAGTTCTTTCAATGAGTTGCCTCATACTTTATTAACAATACATTATTCACATCCTGCTCTGGAATATGCAGTGTTTCACCTCATCATGACACAAGTCCACAGGTCCTTCAGAGGTGGTTGTGTCACTAAGAGCATCCTCACACTCAACTACACAATGTTTATTCCCAATCTTTGCACCAGGAAACTAAGGCAGGGCAATCACAGGCAGTGATGGTGGATGTTCAGCTTGGACATCCAGAAAATGGCTGAAATGAAATTATGCAGAAGGCATTTTGGAAAGAAACCTTCTCTCTAAATGAGACATTTATTTTTTAGGAGGATTATTTGAAGTTGAATTTGTTTTTTGCACCAGCATAAAATGAGCACTCTCAGCTTAAGCATTAGCAAGTTCACTCTTAATGAAGCTCTTAGCAAACACAGAGCTGTCTGCAAGACTCAGAGTAACAGCTTTTCCCTTGGATGCCACTTCCAGCTGAAAATGTAGACATATATGCTACCTGATAGAGACAGCAGATTTAAATTTTCAAGGAGTCAAAGTCACTTTATTTTAACTCTGTTCATGATCTGGGAAAGGTTCTAGGGAATATTACTTATACAAGTACTTCATTATGCTCATAAATCCATAAAAATACACAAAGAGCTTGTTTTGAACCAAGTTTTTTTTAAAAGAAAAACATGTAATTTCAGTAAGACTTGTGATACACAGAAGCATTTTGACAAACCCAAATTTTATGTTGAGAAGGCTGCAGATGTTCTCATTATTAACAAAAATCAACCAAACCAACCAACCATCAACAATAAAAGCATCAAAACTCAACAACTGTTGGAGGAAAAAGACTAACTTCCCCAACTTACTTCCTTCCAGCATAAGAAAACTCAAGAACAAGTTTCTTCCTCAAGAACTTCCAAAAATCCTTTCTGGAAAATCCTGCCCATGGGTGTAGCTTGCAATGAAGCAGCTAAAGATGCAGATGCATCACTACAACCCCCCAACATTCCACACCTATTTATTAAAATTTACTTACAAATGCTCAGAAGAACTTTGGTATCTACAATAACTTCAGAGCATAAACACCAGCCATCTGATTTTTATGTCATTTCTTCAAATGGGGATTTATTCTGTTTTGAAAGAAGTGGGACTGATTTTTTATTCTTTTCGAGTCTCACTGAAAAAAAACTGTTAACATAAGGATCTCTCTTCAGGGAATGCAGGGTTATTTGTCCTACCAGCATTTCCCTACATGTTTATCTTCTACAAAGCAGAAGTGGAGATCACAGAAGCAGCTCCCGGGTTCTTTAGCTTACAACATTATTATACAGTATCTTACACTAATTTGAAGTAGAATTTAGACCACAATGCTGAGAGGGGCGGGGAAAACACCACCAAAAAAAGACATGTATATTGAAATTCTGTAGCATTAATAAGATTAAAGAAAACACTTAAAACAGCATATTCCATCTCATTTGCCTTTTAAGATGTGCAAGTTGGCGTGTGTGCATTAGTGCATAGACATTAAGAGGTCCCCCAGCAGCACCAGCATGAAAGGCAGCAAGCTCTCAGCTGAGGAAGATGAGAAACTGGTCTTCATTGCACATCCCCTGCAAACTGGAAAACCCATGAGGACAGCAGAAAGCAGAGAACAGGGATTCAGCAGGCAAATGAGACTCCCTCCCACAGGGTGACAAAGGCAGCTTGAAATCATTAAGAAAATTAAGGATGCTCTTGATGATTTCTGAAGCAGATCTAGAAGATAAAGTGGGTTTAATACCAAGAATTCCACACAAAACACAGATGCTATCCAGTGTCTGATACCAGCTTGTATCAAATCAAAGGCCAAGGTGTCATCATTAGCTTATCTATACCTGAAGGGGCCCTACAGAAAGGCTGGGGTAGGGCTTTTTAATAGGATATGTGATAGAAGGACTAGGAATAATGGATGCAAATTGGAAGAGGGAAGATTTAGACTGGAGATAAGAAAGAAGTTCTCTACTGTTAGGAAAGTTGGAAAACTGGAAAAAGTTGCCCTGAGAGGTTATCGATGATGCCCCCTGCCCCCTCAATCCCTGGAGATGTTTAAGGCCAGGCTGGATGAGGCATTGAAAAACATGGTCTAGTGGGAGGTGTCCCTGCCCATGACAGGGGGGTTGAAGGTCCTTTCCAACCCAAACCATTCTATAATTCTATCTATAAGGTCAGAAATCCCCAAGCCCCAGTGATCCTGAGTCCTCACTGCCATAAAATCCAGGGAAACTCTGACCATGGCAAATATATTATCTCTCACAAGCTCCAATTGCATCACAACGTGCTATAAAATGGCTTTAGTGATTACAGTGGGTTCATACTTTACACAATAATGATAATAAATACAACCATACTAAAGCTAAACTTCAATTTCCTCCTTCAACATCCTCTTAAACACACCGGACACCGTAAGAATAAGCAAAATGATTTTAATAGAAGAGAATGGGTCTTTAAAAGTCTCATCTACTTTCAACACAAAAACCTCTCCTCCTCAAGCTATTTTTTTCCTACTAAAGCAGCACATATTAAAAACTCCCATGCATAAAGATGGACTGATCAGATGAATTCACATAATATTTTAGGAGCCTGCCCTACACCAGCTGCTACAGCCCTCTGATATGATCTAGCTCATGAGAAAGCTCAACAGCAAAGCCCATAAACTCAACCCTTCACTGTTGCAACACAGAGATGCAGAGGAGTAAAAAGAACTTAACTTTGCTGAGCTGCTGAGCAACATGCAGTGCAGCAGCCTCAAATTTCCTACATGGGAGTATAACCATAGCACAGAAAACATAGTAAAATGCTTGCCACTGTAGCCCCGTTAACAGTTATGCTTTCACTGTTCCACCAGTCCATCCTCACCTCCTGGTTGTACCTGGAAAAGAGGAGGAAACCAGGGGCCCACGAAACTACACTAGTCATGGGGCTTTTTGCAGCACTTCATGAATATGCTATAGCTAGTTCCAAAATTAAAAGTGAGATTTGACATCCTAGACAATATAATGGGATACTCCCTGGCAAACAGAACTTTAAGCAAGTCATGTATGCACAGTGTATCATTGGAGATCTACTCAGAGATAGAAAAACAGCTTAATATTTACACACTGTGTGTTCTTCCACTCCAGCATACATGACACACAGGTTTCAGTCAAACAACATTGTCAGATAAACTTTTTATTTGTGTATGTACTGCTTTTCATTTTAATACCAATAATCTTGATACCTTACCAAGTCCAAAAAAAAATCTTCAATCTCAGTATTCAAAACTGTTCCTCAGAACTATCAAGGAACATCCCCCTGCTCACTCAAAACCCTGCTCTGCCCCTTGCAGTAACACAGCTTATGAAGTGCTCCTGGCAACTGCAAAGATACCAGGGAAATAACAAAGAAAGTTTCACAAACTAGGGTAATAGATGAATATATCTGAATTATGAGCTAGTGAACTGTACCTGTGCTGGCCAACACACTTCCAAGGTCAATGATTTGGGGAAAAAAACCCTCATTTAAGTACCTCAAAGTCCATGTCTGCAGTCTATATCTAAGTCACACTCACTTCATAAGTGTTAAGGATTTTTTTTAATCAATTAAGGCAGTTTAATCAACTCTTAACCTAAAGAAACAGTCAATGCAGCTTATAGAGAGTATTCTTTCCTAGTAAGCCCTGGTGGCATCTCAAAGCCTTGAAAACTTACATTTCTTCAACCAAAAAAAGCAAAGGCTGACTGCACAATGGCAGAGCATCAAAGCAAACCTGTTGCTGCAGGCACAGATAAAAAAAGGAAACATCCAGAAGGTCTGAGCATCCCATGGACCATTCCACAGACAGCAGAAAAGAAGATGAACAAGGAAGTTTGATTTTTAATACTTCTTTCTATTGGATGGAGGTGAGGGGAGAAACACCAATTCTTTCAGGTGAGAAAAAACACCAATATTTCCAGGTGAAAACAAATAAACTGAAAGAGAGAAATCCCTCCTGAGAAGACCTGTTTTTGAAGAAGTTTAGTAGATCTTCTTTGTAATTCTCTTATTTCTAAAATTCAGGTTATACCTCATAAGGCATTTTGAGACTAGATAGCTAAAGAAGCCAGCTGATCAATTGCAAGGGGAAAACTACTGTTGTTGAAGGTTTCTTTGGAGTTTTGGTTTGATTTTTTATTTGTTTGTTTAAGGCTTAAGGTTTTTATATTGTTTCTAACCACACCTACTTAAGACAAACAGCCTTTCACAAACTCAAAGAGCAAATCTGTAAGAAATACAACGCACTCCGTCTTCAACTAAAGGTTAAGCAAGATCTCAAATAGCATCCCTTTTTCTCATAAAGCATTCAGAAGGGAAAAAAAAACCCAGTGGACATTCAAAACTACTTCAAAGACAAGCAAGTGAAGTTCTACATGAGTATTTTTATGCAAGTGATGTATATAGCCTCAAAGAAAACCTTTAGATAACCTGATTTCATCACCATTAAACAGATACTCATTTGCACACCATCTGAAAACTAGATCATCATCATGTTCTTAATGTAAATTAGTCCTTCTTAAAAATCATAGAAAATGGTCACAAGATGCTGTAAGAAGTGTTTAAGAGAACATCAAAATTGCATAACAAGAAGATTTCCTGAAAAAAAAGGGAGTCACTAAACCCACATCTGTCAATCTTCTGTCAAGTCCTAGTTGAAGAGCTCCCAACAACTCAATCAATCCCCCTTTCTGCCAAGTGAGCATCAGCAATGAAGACGACCTCAAATTATTGAAGTGCACCAAAAGAACAAGATCATGTGGTTATTCAAGCCCCAAAATTATCTTTTTCTAAGAGTTAGTTTCCACAGAAGCATGCAACAGAAGAAAGATATCCACAAGAAATACAAACAAGGAAAAGAAAAAGGGGATTAATCTAATTTTATATTTGTGAAAATAACACGTAGCATGTCTACGTAGCAATTGAGGAGCTGAATTTGGTACTTTTGATATGGATATATACCACAGCAGCTTTATTTCCCCAAAAGTTCTGTTTCTTTCAAAAAAAAAAATCACAAGACATAAGATTATCTGCCTGCCTATTCATCTCAGAAATAGAAAATATACTTGAAAAGCAAGGATTTTGGTGCACCAGCATGAACAGAACACAGTTGACCTGCACTGAGTCCAGAATTTCAACTACAATTTACAACAGTACTCAAAAGAAATTACATGAACCTATATTATAAAGCCATTTTCTTACACAGACATCATTCTGAGGACTACTAAGAAGCAAAGAGACATTGGGTCTTGCCTTCTTAGGCCCAAGCCCACAAGCAGCACTTGACTGATGATACTGGCTAATCCAAAAAGCTTAATACAGAAGGTCTGGGTCCTGCCAACACTTGCACATGTCTAACCTGATGCATAGAAACAGGGATTACTCACATGCTGGAAGGTAAGTAATGAATAACGAGCATGTTCATGAATCAGCAATTATGTTCAGGTAGAATAAAAAGCCAAGGTGAAACAAAAGGGGAGAAAAAAGTTGTCACAAAGCATATTACTAAGAGTGAAGGAAAGCTCCCTGATGAACTTTTAGGAAAGTTAACTGCAAAGTAAGTTTAAAGAACTTTGGGTGTTGGCAAGAAGGAAATTTCTTGGTTTACCATCTGAATACACAATAAATTCTTGATTATGTAAAACTGCCAAAAATATAACCCTTACACTTCACCAAATCCTCCCCAACTCTCCAGCCAAAGGACCAAAAAAGACAGAGCAAGCAATACTTGTTAAAGCTACAAGACAGCAATGAGATTAAGAATGGTAGTTAAATCCAGATAAAGATAAAAAATCTCTGAGATAGGTCATCTTTAGTTTTAAAAAATTAAAATGGGAGGTAGTAATAGAAAGCTGTTGGCCTTTCACACTGATCATGTCAGAAAGTGCAATTCTTTCCTTCTGTTTTAGGACACTCATTGAAAAGAACAATCCAAAAATGCACATCATGCCTCTTCTCTGTGATTTTCTAAGGCACCACGTCCTGAATGAATCCAAAGCAGATTCCCAGTTGCAAGCATCAAGATCACAAAAACTATTAGTACTCACTTTACCCTGATGGAAACTGTGTCCCCAGCTTGCTTCCCACCCTTCCCATGAGTACAGCAAGAATTTAATTGAGAACTACCACCCCTGGGATTTGTGAACTACTAAAAGAAGCATTTCCTTCTTTGGGATTGAGAGCCTGCTCCCATTCACTGTCTATTAGACACTTCATTGGGAATACCCCTCCAGACACTTGCCAAAAACTTCCTGCTTCTTTTTTTTTTTTTCAGCCTGGCAGCGCAAAGAGACACCACAAATCTGAAATCATAAGACAGCACAGGTACTACAAAGCTAGCACTGGGTATTTTATCAAGTTTAATTACTGCTGAAGACCTGTACTTCTTTCTCCTGTTGTGATTTCTGCATGCTGCCTGCTTTTTCATCAGCACTATTTAAGAAATCCTGCAACAAGGCTTGCAAAGCTGCCCTGGGAACTAATAACAGGTCTGGAAAAACCCAGACATACTGCTCTACTTCTCCCACTCTTCAATTTCCAGCCATGGAAGGGAGTGTAAATTGTACTTAATTGCAAAATTGTCAGTTCAGTCCCTGAGTCAGTAAATTAGGCTTTTACAGTTTCTCTCAATTCTTCCCTCTTTCCTTAACCAGGGAGCATACACTTCCAGCACTACTCCTACTCTCTGAGGATTTCTTCCTCACCCCACAGCCTCCCAAGCCCACCATTCTTCTCAGTCACTCCTACAGGACACCATATCCCACCTTCATATCTCACACACATCCCCCACACAGTCTCTCAGCTCCTCACTGTCTTGATGTTCACACTCCTCCTCATGAGCATCTCTTGGCAGTCAATGTTTTGTGACGACCAGTCAATGCTTTATAAGGGACTCGTCAATGCTTGTGAAGGACTAGTCAACAAAGAGGGGGCTCAATGTGGAGCCTCCAGCACCAGACTTCAGCACACTGAGGATTATTCTTTGTTTAAAATACTCTAAGAAAATCAAACAGTTCTCCTTGCTACTGTGTTTATAGTTTGCTACTATACTCTGCCCAAGGAACAAAAAGCAAAGTGACTCATCAGCTTTTAACACCCCCAGTGAGAAGGGGCAAAAGTCCTAAATGGCATGAGAAGAACAGATGGGTGGTCAGACCATCTACAGGGTGACACCAAAGTAAAAACCCAAATACATCTGCATTCATTTTCAAATAAGAGCTCTTCTACTGCAGTTAGACTCAAATATTAACTCTTTGCATAACACAGGCAGGTCAGTCTTCTGTACAGAGCAGGATTTTCAGAGCACTCAGCAGCCTCATGACTAGTTACCATGAGAGCTCCTCAGGGGAGTAAAGCTGGAATATGCAGACACTGTTGGAAAGTTCTTCACCTTCCTACGTGCACAGTGGTTTCCTCATAAGGTCACTGCTAGCAATCTCTTGTGTCCCAATTCGTAAACATGCTGATCACAAGGGAAACAAACCCATAACTCTCAAAGTTAGCTCTTTATTACTGCTGATAAACACAAGCAATAAAATTTTAAAACCCAACACGCCAAGGGAACATCCCTTCCCACACAGATGTTAATGGAACTGGGGTTATAGCCTCATGAACACATCCAGTCAAGGATATAATTCATTTTGCCAACTCAACTGCAGTTTTGCAAGTTTAGTTTGATTTTAAAAATAAAGAGTATTACTTTATCAAATGCCTACTGTGTGTTTTACCTACCATTCGTGTTTTATACCTTCATTTTTAAGGTTGAAGAATCCCAGCAGCCCAGTACCACTTCCAAACAAGACCAAACATTAACCTAATCATAGTAAAAATCATGAGTCCCATTCTGAAAGGCACCAGGTGCCCTCATCTTTCATTGATGTTCTAACATTATGTGGTCTAAGTGTTCAGGTCTACTGTTCAGTCTGTTTTTCCCCATCCTGTGCCATATATTCATTACAAAAGGCACAGGCTGTAAAACACTGATATAAAACAAAACATCAGACCCTCACACATTCTTTTTTTCAAGTGTTTGCAAAACTCCCAGCATTAAGAGCATCATTCAAATAAAGGCAGAGCACACAGTGCAACCACACATGCAACAATGTTTTCCAGACAGAACAGACTCTTAAAAGGTTTTATTTTCTTAAAGAAATTATATATAAGACAAGAGTAGCCTTCCCAATGCAGTTCCTTACATAAACAGGTAGTCACCCTGCAATTCTCAAACCTGGCAACAGAACCAAAGACAAACCCCACACTTCTAAACACGGACACAGAGTGGAAAGAAATATTTATACATCACTCGAACATCTACATATTCATTACTTATAATCTATAAAACGAGTTCTCATTCACTTTGACCAAATTATTTGTCACTTAGCACTACAGCAGTAACTGAAAGGCCTTGTGTATCACCACGATTTTTTTTTAAAAAAAACTATTTTAAAGCCTGGTGTCGTCCAAACAAAAGCTGACTGTGGCTTGTTTTTGCGGGGGAAGGGAAAAAACAAGTCAAGTTGTTTTCCCAAAAAACATGGGTCAAAGCTCAGCTTAGTTAAGAAAGAGGTTTACACCGAAGTGTTTCCCCGTCTGGATCCGCGGTTAAATCACTTTTGTTTTCGTGTTCTAACCACCGAGAAAAGTTTCAATGATACAACTTTAAACAAAACTAGGTTTGCCCGAGGGGGGAACAGTCACAATATTTATTCAAAGGCACATCTGCGGGCGTCCTGCCAGCAGACCGGCTGCTGGGGGGGTGAGAACGGGGGAGTTTCACAGTTCTCCCCGGTCCAGAAACGACAGTTTCACACCACGAGTTTCCAAAGAAGCTCAAGGATGGGAAGAAACTCCCTCCGGGTCGAGTTTTCCCTATTCCTTCTCCTCTCAACGGCACCTTTGGGGGGAGTGGGAGCAGCAGCACGAAGCCGCTTGGAGCGGCTGCTCCTGGAGAGCACCGCGGAGCATCTCCCGGGGATGAAGGGAGAGGAAAAGGGTCGGGAACCCAGTACAAGAACCCAAATGAAAAGCCAGGAGCGCAAATTAAAACTCGGGAGCTTAAAAGCAAAGAAAAGAGTTCCGTCTCTCCCTCACCCCCTTCCCGGGAAAAGGCTCGTAGCCACCCCGCACCCTCGGGCCACTGCCGGGGGAGGGTCCCGAGGGGCCCAG